>JAEIFU010000414.1:0-138470 GCA_018904235.1 Lordiphosa stackelbergi
AGCAAATAACCCGACGCGCTTCGCTGCGCTTTTAACAGTATAAAACCAAACAATATTAGATATAATAATACACCGCAGAACCCAGAAATCGAACTTTGCTGATGGACTTTTCATTCAACTCCCACCCCCATCCCCTCCCACCCACTCTCCACCAAATTCCACCAGTTCCCACTCACTTCCCACCCACTTTCCGCTCACATCCCGCCCACATCCCATCCGCATCCCTCCCACATCCCGCCCACATCCCATCCACATCCTATCCACTTCCCGCCCACATCCCATCCACATCGCTCCCACTTTCCGCCCACATCCCATCCACATCCTATCCACTTCCCGCCCACATCCCTCCCACTTTCCGCCCACATCCCATCCACATCCTATCCACTTCCCACCTACAGTCCACCCACATCCCACCCACTTTACACCCAATTTCCCCCAGTTCCCACTCATATCCCACCCACTTTTCGCCCACAACCCGCCCCATCCCACCAACATACCACCCACATCCCACCCCATCCCACCCACATCCCTCCCACTTCCCGCCCACATTCCTTCCACATCCCTTCCACATCCCTTCCACATCCCACCCACATCCCTCCACATCCCTCCCACATCTCTTTCACATCCCATCCACATCCCACCCACTTCCCGCCCACATCCCGCCCACATCCCTTCCACATCCCACCCACATCCCTTCCACATCTCTTTCACATCCCACCCACATCCATCCCACTTCCCGCCCCCATCCCATACTCTTCCCACCTACATTCCACCCATATCCTACCCACTTCCCGCCCACATCCCACCCACCCGTTATTTCCAACATCGGAAAATGAAAACACTAATGAATTTTAATTTTTACCTTACAAATCGAGTTTCAAGTCAATCAGATGAAAAATAATTCTTTTGCATGTAGAATTTTCCGGGCATTTTCACGCCTGGGGTGGATTTTCCGACATTGAAAAATCACATTTTAAATTATTTCGTATTCTATCCTTTCAAACCGAGTTTCAAGCCAATCTGATGATAAATAGTTTTTTTTTCATGCAGAATTTTCCGGCAATTTTCCGACCGTCAGGTCGAGTTTTCCAACTTCGGAAAATCACATTTCAAACTATTTCGTATTCTATCCTAACAAACCGAATTTCAAGCCAATCGAATGAAAAATAGTTGTTTGCATGCAGAATTTTCCAGCCATTTTTCTCGTGGGCGGATTTTCCGAAATCGGGAAAACACGTGTCGAATATTTTGCGTACTATGCTTGCGAACCAAGTTTCAAGTCAATCGGATGAAAATCAAATGTTTACCATACAAACTTTTCCGGCGCTTTTCCCACTTTTTCGGGTGGGGATTTTCCGAAAAATTGGAACACACTTATTGTTGAATTTTCATATACATCGTTGAAAATGAATTTGAATCTGATCGGATAATAAACAAAAAAGTTTCATACAACAATAACGAGAAAGGCAAAGCTAACTTCGTCTGTAACGAAGTTTTTATACACTTGAAATAGCTTGTCTCAACGGTTAGCGACTTCGACCAAACTTCGCAGATCAGCTTAAAAACATTACATATTATCCATGACCGTGTTTGAGAGCAGTAATATTGAGAACAAAACAGTTTTTCTTACTAAAATCCATTTTCCGAACGAACATTTGTATGGCAGCTACAAGAAGTAGTCATCCGATCCGGTCGGTTCCGACATATTAGCAGCGTGCAGTAAAAAGAAGACTCTGTGCAAAGTTTCAGCTCGATAGCTCCAAAACTGAGGGACTAGTTCTCGTAGAAACAGACAGACGGACAGACGGACAGACGGACGGACAAAGCTTAATCGACTCAGCTCGTCATGCTGATCAAGAATATATATACTTTATGTGGTCGGAGATGATTCCTTCTATGCGTTGCACACTTCTGGGCAAAATTATAATACACTTTTCAAGTGTATAAAAACATAACCATATAAACTTTGTAGCCATTATGCCTTCTTAATACCTTAGTTTCTATATCTCATATATACTCAAACACATTAATAGTCAACACAACTGATGAAGATAGAGTATCATTTAATTTTGGTATATTTTTGAAATCCGGCTTTTTTTTTACTTTAATTATAGAAATACTTTGACTTAAAATTGGTTAATACCCTGAAAACAAAATGGAAAACATGCTAGGGAACAAAAATGTTTGAATGAATAAATTTGTTATTATTATGGATCACTGAATCTAAAATATTTTCCTTGTAAAGTAATATAAGGAGTAAAGCGGATGTCGTAAATGACTTTGGGATTCTTCTAAATGATCGCGCAATGGAAGGATCATCGGCAGGGTGGGTCAAGAGCGCAGCAGCCAGTACATCAGGCTAGCTTAAACTGGAGTCGGTGATAGTACGGACAATCTTTTCTTCAATTTCTTTTATCGTGTTATGGCATCAGGGATATTATCTATATGCATGGGTGTTGCTTAGTCACAGGGTCAAGAACCCCCCCTCAGGCTGTTATGCTAGTCTTAAGCCAGATATCTCACCCGACTTTAGTGCTAAGTAAACGTATAGCCCATGTCTAAAGGAACAGAGTGGTCACATGTGCCTTGTCTGAGGCCAGTACATGCTAACATCTATGTGCATAGGGATGTTGAAAGGTCATATGTGCTTCTGCTGGTTCTTTAGAGTACACTTAAAGATAGGACCGTGCGTGTGGATGATTGGTGCATGTTCTTATGCTACTGTGGGCTGACAATATTGTCGTTTTGGTCAGCTTTAAGGTGGAATGGTATAGGTGTACATTACAAATCCTCTCTTGGCTGCTTGCTGTGATGCTGATGCGCCTGCTACTTGACCGTAGCTTCCCCAATTCGCCGCTGATCCGTCGATCCACTTGTTGCTATGCACAAACAGCTGCTCTCGTTCGTTGACCCGTCGGATATTTTCGCCTGGTGGCTTGGACTCTGCTTCTGTTCGTCTTCCTCCTTCGTTTGTAGTCGTAACAAGGGAGAGGGTATCCACGATTTTCGGGGTGTAGATTATTGTTACTTTTGTTAGAATAAATGCTTTTCTATTTTTCCACAAGATAAGCGAGGTTAGCGATTGTCAGTGGCTAAATATTAGGCCGATTTATTTCCGTTAAACTTTGATTGTTTCTTTTCAAAACAAAAAGAAATTTTGGTTTTGCTTCGGGCAAGCGTTGGACTGTAGCACAGTATTTAGCCGTAATGTTTTAAAATTTGCGCAATATTTGGACATTTATTTTTAACAATAAAACCGTTTACGAAACGCTCGACCTCTTCTCCTTTCGACTTTCTCTCCCAGACTGACTCCCGCCTGCTCGATGCTGCTTCATTAGCCATTTTTCTTTAGTTCTTTTCTTAATCTGCATCTCAGCGTTCGGTTTTATCTGTAGACCTTTATTCTGTAGACCTACCCTTCCTGTATGCATGTTGGGTGTGTGCTAGATGAGCAGGGCTAATAGTTTGCCTCAGTTGTGCATCTATAAGTCTCTCGAGAGTTTTAAGAAGAAACGAGGATAGGCTGATTGGCCTATAATCGTTTGGTTTCACATGTGAAGCTTTGCCAGCTTTCGGTTTGAATATTACTTTAGTTTCTCTCCACCTAGTGGGGATGTAGTTGATTTTAAGACAGCTTACATAGATTGTGTAAATTAATAAATAAATTAAAGATAATAAAAGTATTTCTTAAAAAACAACAGATGTTTTAAATCCAATCATAAATGACGAAGTTATAGCACTTCAAAGTTAGATTTTTGAAAAAATTTTGATAATTTTGAATTTTTTACTGCCTTTCATTAAGTTTTTTTCAATCTTTCCATAAAAATTGCTCAGGTGTCAGATATTGACAGGATGGGGTAATCTCTTACGAACATTTTTTGCCCTTAGTCATCAAAATCGGATGAAAAATAAACGCTATATTCACAATAAAGTAGTATTATTAATTTTTGTTTTGCATGCAAAAAATAGTGACTAAAACAGTGACAATACAGTGACCAATACAGTAACTAGAACTATCCATCGTAAAGAACTTCGTTCGTATCGGGTGTTCTACGAAGCCCACTCTTTTTATACTCTGTACCGAAGGTACATAGAGTATAATAAGTTTGTGCAAAAGTATGTAACAGGGAGAAGGAATCATTTCCGACCCTATAAAGTATATATATTCTTGATCAGCATCAACAGCCGAGTCGATATAGCCATGTCCGTCTGTCCGTCTATCCGTCCGTATGAACAAACAGATCTCAGAGATGGTAAGAGATAGAGGTTTGACATGTATGGGACAAATGCTTCTTATACTTGCAGGCAGATCAAGTTTATTTTCAATTTTTGCCACGCCCCCTCCCGGCCCCGCAAATTGGAAAAAACGTCATATCTTCCACAGTTTTGTAGATAGAGATAGGTAGTCATTAGCAATATGTATAAATTTACTGAAGAAATGATAAAGATCGGATGAGCGGTTCTCAAGTTATGAGCAAATAAGTGAATCACCCCCTCCACCCCCCTCCCTCCCATGCACAACCAACGCTGCACATTCTTAGAAAAAAGAAAGAGAGAGAGGGAGGGAGAGAGAGAGAGAGAGAGAGAGGGGAGAGGGAGAGAGAGAGAAAAACTTAGTGATGAGCGCAGCAGCACCATTGCATACAGCTCGTACTCTAGGTACAGAGTATGTTATAGTCGGGCTTGACCGACTTTCTCACTAGTTTTTATCCAAAATTTTACGAACTTCAGCATGAGTTGCTCAAAGCGAACATTTCACTGCAAAAATTATCCATCAAGTTTTGCTTTATTTGTGGAGGATTTTCATTCGCGAGGCAGAGAATTTTTTCGGAGCAATTGCAAAATATTTTTTCTTTATATTTTGGCAAGAAATTAGACTATATCTGGTTCTTGTTGCAAGAACCACACAGTCTGCACAAAAAACAAAAACGGTCTGCATCATTTGAGTACTTTTATCCAACCTTGAACTGCAATAAAAACTCCTAATGCTCAACGTTTATTCTTACTTGTGACTAAGATTTGATTTTTATACTGAAAAACTAGCAAAAACTCGATATTTTGGTTACATTTAAATGTCAGAGAGGAATTTTTTAAATGGCAGTTTCTTAAATTGCTCTCTGATGTGACTTTGTTTTGTTAAGATACTCCTATGTGACTTATTTAACACAAAGCGCAGAGTTACGGGTCGGAGAGCATGCAAAACAACAATTAATAATACTCTCAAGAAGAGGTATGTTTACTTAATTGTGAATATAGCATTTATTTTTCATCCGAATTGGATGACCAAGGGCAAAAAATGTTCGTAAGAGATTACCCCATCCTGTCAATATCTGAGACCTGAGCAATTTTTATGGGAAGATTGAAAAAAAAACTTTATGAAAAGCAGCAAAATATTAAAAATTATCAAAATTTTTTCTAAAATCCAACTTTGAAATGCTATAACTTCGTCATTTATGATTGGATTTAAAACATCTGTCGTTTTTTTAAGAAATAATTTTATTATCTTTTATTTTTGTCTCCTATTTTTGTATACATATCGGTTGACTAAAACCGGAGATAGTGGCATTTTAGTAGACCTATCTTTTTTCAAAACAGTAAAATTAACAAGTAAGACCGTTGCAGTCGAGTAGCCCGACTTCAATATACCCTGTACAATTGACAACGAGAGCGTAAGTTAAAGTCGGCCCCATCCGGTGACCATCCGGAAAGTATGCAACATTTTTTTTTAGGCTGGGTGGGGTGGTAGCGGGGGGCTTGATTCGCTTTCAGTTCTTCAAAACTGTGGCAGATATAACGTTTTTTCCAAATTACGGGGGCGGGAGAGGGCGTGGCCAAAATTTGAAACAAACTTGATCTGCGTACAGATAAAAGAAGCATTTGTCCCATACATGTCAAACCTCTATCTCTTACCATCTCTGAGATCGACGCGTTCATACAGACAGACGGACAGACGGACGGACGGACAGACAGACAGACGGACATGGCTAAATCGACTCGGCTATTGATGCTGATCAAGAATATATATACTTTATAGGGTCGGAGATGTTTCCTTCTCCCTGTTACATACATTTGCACAACTTCATTATCCCCTTTTACCCATTTTTAATGGGTACAGGGTATAAAAATGTAGCGATATCTCAAAAACCGTTCTACTTGTGACATATCTGAGAGCAGATTTGAGTTCAGCGTTAAATTTTACATACGGATCAAGCCGGATCAAGAAGCCGGGATCAAAAAATTGTTGCATACTGTTATAGACCAAACTGAATATGTTTGACAGTGAAACAAAACACGAAACGTGCGTGAGCTGTTTAAACCAGTGTTGCCAAAAAGATAATAGCTAAAAAATCACCCTTTATAACTCGCATGCGGTTGTTTGGTTGTTATATTTGGCTACGTTAAATGTATGTCGACATTCTTTTCGAAGCTTATCCAGCTCTGCAGACCACCAAGGTGGTTTAAAGTTGGATTTTAATTTTCTAGGGGGCCCTATTGAACGAGCTAGTATACGCGATGGTGAAAGCATCGACAAGCTCATCTATCTGTTTTCCCAAACTTGGTGTGTATGGTGGGAACGGTCCAAGCTTTTTACAGAGAAGTTTGTTGTGTACTTCCCAGTTGGTCTTTTTTGGGTTCTGTATCCTTTTGGGTGAGGTACACTTATTTGATAGTACGACCTCTATGTATCGATGATCAGAGAAGGAGTGCTCTGGGAGCACCTTCCATGATATCAATTGGTCACAGAGGTCTTCGGAGATGAGGGTTATATCTAAAACCTCTCTTCTATTCTTGATAACAAAGGTGGGGTCAATCCCTTTATTGGCAATATGCAAATCTGTCTGTAATAGGTAGTTGTACAGTGATTCACCGCGCTCATTTAGCTTTGGCATCGCCACCTAAAATAAGGCTTGTATAAGTGTGACTGCTGCTTTCAGTTAGGTCCGGGAAAATTTTTGGTGGTGGAGAGCTCTCAGTGTCATGAGTCAGATAAAAGGAGGCCAGCCTGATTGTGGAACTCCCCAATTCCAGGCTGACTGTAGTGATGTCACCATCACTAAATTGAGGAAGAAGTAGTGTTTTAAAATGTATTTTGTTTAAAATACATGTACGAATTTTTCCCTTACCCTTGGTATGGTAAAGGTTGTATTTGGGTGTCCGTAAGCCATTGATTCTGTCACCAGAAATCCATGGCTCTTGAACAAAATCAATATCTACTTCGCCTGAGGGTAGGCGAAGTAAAAGTTCAGCGGTTGCTGCTTCGGAGTGATGCAGGTTTATTTGTAGAACCCTCATCAAATAATAATATTTTTGACTAAAGTTTAATTTCTGGTTTTAGCCATTTGAACCTCCAGACACCCACTTTACACAAATCCCCATCATTTGCCTTTGCTCCGTTTTGGGTGTAATGGAAAACAGAGCGAAGCGGTAAGCACTCGAACTAAAGTGGGGTTCCGGCTGTAAAACGGCCAAAATCACAATTAAAATCTCTAGCTAAAAAGTGTCAGCACTAATTTGTTGTCAGCGCTAACACTCTTAGAGTTTAACGTACGATTTTGTGGAGCGTAATGAAATGACGTGAAACGTAATGTGGAGCTTACGTCGTCAACCAAAACCACAGACTTTATATTTAAATAATAGCAATGGCTAATGGCTAAAGTGTTAATTATTTACAATGCAAATACTTGCGTGAAAACTCCTAGTGATGTTCTGCACGTCACTGTGCGGGTGGGAGGATCATTTAGTGGGTGGGCAACAGGTGCAGCACCTGACTTCTGGCGGCGGCTGCAGGCGGCAACCAATTGGTTTTGCAGATTGCAAAATCGGCAACTAAATTCGACGGGGCACCCCGTTGAAACACAATCGTACGTCACTTGGCAAAAACGATTGACAATTTTTTGCTGTCTGCCGAACGATTTTAAAATATAAATTTTAATTAATAAGAGGAGGGCCAAATTAAAAAACAAACCCCACGATCAGTGTGACCAGAGCCCCATTAGGTCCAGAAGATCTAGGACTAGAAGTTCTAAACCTTTACCACCAGATTTATGCCTGGTAGTTTGGACAATTTGAGTTCAAACTTGAAACTGGAAAGCTTAGAGGGTATCAGAAAGTACTTTTCTGAAGATCAGCACTTCAATCTCGCACGCAAGAAGGGAATTTTCCCATATGAATATATAGATACTCCAGAACGCTTAGATAAAACTTCCCTACCTCCAAGAGAAAACTTCTTCAATACATTAACTAACCAGGAATGTTCTATTGGAACGTTTTTAATTGTAAAAACATAAAGGAGTATATGGAAATATACCTCAAGACTGACGTTCTTTTGCTGACAGATGTTTTTCACAACTTTTGAACGATTTGCAAGAAAATTTTTACCCTAGATCCCGCTCATTATTATACTACTCGGGGCTTATCTTGGGATGCGATGTTAAAACTGAATTACAATTGCTTAGGGATATTGACATGTATAGGTTTATCCAGTCTGGAATTCGAGGTGGCTTAGTTCAGTGCTGTAAAAGGTACTCAAAAGCCAATCACCAATACCTTAGTAATCATAATCCCACTAAGGATTCTGAATTTTTAATGTATTTAGACACAAATAACCTGTATGGCGATTTCCAATGGCTAACAGATGAAGAAATTTATTCACTGAAGTATTAAATAACACATAAGACCCACTGTGCAATATAACTTTAAATAGTTTTAAGCAGTGATGCAAACCGCTCGGAAATAAGGACTGGTTCGGTTCAGTGGTTCACACAGTTTCAGAACCGCTGGTTCGGTTCATCAGATTGTTGTTGGGGCTTACTGAACCGCGGTTTCGGTTCGGTTCGGTTCGGTTTGCGTTGTATTCATTTAACAAACTAAAGAAATGTATTTTTGATACGAGTCAGATTATTTAGGTTAGGTTTAGGATGTTTAGTCAGGGATGTTTAGTTATTATATAGTAAATATTTAATTTTTATTAAACTCAAAATCTGCTTTGATAACATATCTGTGTTATCTAATGAAGATATTTCCATTCGATTGATGGCATTTCAAAACAACAGAAGATATAAAGAGTTTAAAGAACTAAAATTTCGTTCAATATGATGGCATTTTAGTTAAGATTTAGTAATAATATATCTTATAGTAAAGTTTCATCGATATTGCCTCTTAAGTCTGATAAATTAAGTTTCAGTGTGGGAAATGCTCGTTCAATCGGGTTCAATCAATTAACCGTTATGTTTTCATTAACGATTTAGATCTTCTTCTATATTATCATTAAATGAGATTTAGCTAGATTTTTCCTTCTTCTTATAGCAGGTTTGATTCCTGGTAGAGGTAACAAAATCAAGACTTGGCCTGCTCCAATTTTGGGTGCTAAGAAATTTGGTGTTCTACAACTATTGATTTTCCACGTATTTATACTCTGTATATTCTCTAATTTTGTGCAAAAGTATGTATTCGAGAAGGAATTTCCGACCCTTTAAGTTATATATATTCTTGATCAGCATCGACAGCTGAGTCTATATAGCCAGTCTATATAGCGTCAGTCTGTCCGTATGAACAAAAAGATCTCAGAGAAGGTAAGAGATATAGGTTTGGCATGTAAGCCATATATATATTTCTAATACTTGCAAATAGCAATTTAGAAAAAACGTCAAATCTCCCACAGTTTTGTGTGTTTTCTAAAGATATTTAGTAATTAAGATTACACAGGCCAACAAAATGACCAACTTTGTGAGGTGCAGCCCTGTTGATTTAAAAATATGATAAGTTTATGCTCACTGATTCCAAAACTGGTTTCGGTTACACTCCATCAGCTCTTGTTTCCAAGAAATGGTGGAAAAACGAAAAAGTTATGGATATATTTGCCATATTTGGCAAAGTTATTGCCTGCTAAAGACAAAAATTCATATTTAAATTTATGGGAGGAACACTAGATTGTCTCTCTAAATCTGTATAGGAACTGTAAAGAGGCTACTTGATTAGGCATAAAGTGTTTCATGTTTACATGTAGATGATAAATTCTATTTTGAAACAAGTAGCCTTTTCACAGCTCCTATAAAATTTTTTACTGACTATCTAGTTTTCCTCCCATAAATTTATATATGTATTTTTGTCCTTAACTAGGCTAGAACTTTGCCAATAAACTAATAAAAAATGCCATAAAAATTACAAAATTAAATCATATGTTGGACTATATGCTTAGATGGCGAATATATTAATCCAAGAACCGCGCTGGCCTGAACGGGATGATTTATTTTGATAAAAATGGCTATAAATCGAAAAATGTCTGTCTTTAAAGGTCAATTTAGACACTTTCCGCTGTACTTATGTAGCGCCCTTGATTTTTTAAAAATGGATTGATATGTACTTTATGGCAAATAGCTCATAATCTCACATATTTGTGCCTAGTGTGGCCTCCATAAATCCTAGAGTGCCAAAAAATCAACTATTTCGTTTTTCCGCCATATCTCGGAAACAAGAGCTGATAGGACAAAACCAATGATACAGTTTTGTTTAGCGCAATCAATATTAACATAATCAGATAAAAATAGACCTGCACCAAAAACACTGTCGGGTTGTGTTATTTATCCACTTGACAAGTTAGTGGTTAAAATTGTATGATACGGATCGATCGGACGAATTATAAAGAAAACAATCAATTATGACATGATATAAACAAACTTTGCGGGTAGTGAGTATGTTATAGTTTGATTTTACAGAGTTTGATTGGTCCGAAATATATCTCTTCCACATTTTTCGTGATCAGTTGGGCACGCACTTGATTTCTACCAAATAATGCGCTGCGATTTGGCTCAGTATGGTCAATCAATTAGTAGCTCAATGTCTAGTTGAAATGAACTGATCCGAACCATTTAATTTTTCGGTTTTTGGTCTGGTTCAGCATTTTCATAAACACACCGGTTCGGTTTACGGTTCGGTTCATGAGCGCAAAAAGCGGTTCAGTTCGGTTCAAAACCGGTTCGGTTCAGGACCGGATTGCATCCCCTGGTTTTAAGTAACTGTAAATACATCGTCAAGTTCGTTCAAAGAACAAACTTAACGATACTCTCGCTCTGACGAGCATTAATAAAAGTGACCAGCGCCATTCTTAGAGTGACGCGCAGAGCACACATCTTTTTCGGCTCTGGTCCTCTCCCTACAAATTCAGAAGTGGTTACAGAATTCTCGCTTACAAGTCTCAAAGCATTTACAAACTAAATAAAATCAGTTTTTAATATCATAATGGAAGTGTCAGTGAATTTGTGCGATGTAAAATTGCCCGAAATTTAAATATGGTGCGAAAAACTTGGTCTGCCGACACAGGGCACCAAGTCAGCTTTAATCGCGCAGCTAGCAGCTGCAATACCATCCCCAGTGGCTCCAAACCTTTATTATGAAAATCTGGACACTAGCAGCGGCAATTGTGATCATGCACAAAAATCAAACAATGACGGCGGCAACATGAAACATGGTGTAATAACTCAGCAGCCAGCAGCAACAACAACGAGTCAGCCTACAACGACGCCAGCGAAGTTCCCGCCGAAGTTCCTGCCGACGCCAATGTTTTTGGAGTTGCCAACACTCTGCATACCGCTGAACATGGCAACCACGAGCAAAACGACAACGCCGCCAGTCATAGCGGAGAACTTCGCAATGCTCAAGGTGGCAACGCTGAAGGAGGCAGCATTATGCAAATCGTGGAGTCTGATCACACCAATGCCAATATTGTAAACAAAAATGCAAATCAAAACCAATTATTGTAGCAACAAACGTCAAACGTCAAAAATGCTGATGTTCTCGCTAAAGCTTTCGGAGTGGATCTTAACTCTGCAGAAGACTTTTACCAGACTTTAACGACGGAAGCAACTTCAATGAATGGTTGCAATTGGCCAAAAATATTCGCCCACTGATCTGTGCTAACATTTTGGAAGGAGCATTTGGAAGCCTTTGAGAATCGCAAGTGGCTACAAAACGAGTATCCCATCTACTGTCGAGTATCCACGCCTTAAATTTGGAAGATTATGCTCTTTGAAAAAGATTTCTCTACTTGAGCGTTGTGATATGCTTCATTAAATATGTGGACCAGGAGTTCGTGTAGTTCAGTGGGCGCATTTTGGAGAAACTCATTCGTAATTCCATCTTCTCCTGGTGCTTTGTTAACCTTGGCTTTGTTGAGTGCACTTTTTAGCTCTTCCATAGAAATCGCTCTATCGAGTTCTTTATCCTCCAGGTAGTTTGGGGCGTACAGCATGCTAGGCGACAGTTGAGGGGGGGTTGAGAAGTTCAATGAAGTGAACTCTAAATTCTCGAGCTGTAATGCCAGTTCCAATCCTTGGACCATTTCCTCTGATTTCTTTAGCCAGCCTCCACCAGTCTTTCTCATCTTTCACCGACATTATCCGGATTTGTAAGTTTTGCTCGTATTCTGCTTTGCTTCTTTTGCAAATTGGTGTACTCTTGCTTATCCATCGTTGCATCAGTTTTGCGGAATTTGCTCAGAGCCGCAAAAATTTCTTTCCGTTTTCGGTTACATTTAGACGTAAACCACTTTTGTTTAAAATTAACGTTTGTGCTAAATGATGTTTTTGTCGCCGAGTTCTTTATAGCTTTTACCACATGGTCGATAAGCCATTCCGTCTTCGGTTCTTTAAGCTCCCTGATGCAACTTAGCTTGGTATACGTCCTTGTTTAGTATTTTGAGGCTTTTTTACGCTGTACAGCTCCCCTTTATACTGAGGCGAAGCTGTATTGGCATATGATCTAATCAGATTTGTTTCTCCACTTCGAAATTCAAAACATGCTCTAACAAAGTATTATCGATGGCACAAATGTCTATGACTGAGCTACCATTTCTTTTAATGAAGGTAAAGTTTTCCTCCAGGTCCCCAAGTGTTCTAACATTGAGGATCACTAAGCCTTTGTCGTCTGCAAAATCCAACATTTTTCTCCCATTGCCAGTTATGATGTCATTCTTAGAGTGTCTGAATTCCGATCCATACGTAACCGATTCTAATAAGGTATGCACCAGATACCGCTGTTCACACCCAATCCTTGCATTACAGTCACCAATGAGAATAGCATTTTCCACTTCATTTTCGAAAAGATTCTTAATGCGCTCCAAGTCTGAAGCCCAGTTCACTCTAAGGTACATTGGTATGATGCAGTACTCGCTCTGTGTCGTTCGGATTCTCAACTGCTGCCAATCATAATGTGATTGATCGTACGTGTGCCTAATGTTTCTGTGCTCCAAATTTTTGTTGACTCCAACTGCTATGCCTGCCTCTATTAAGATGAAGACATCGCTTTTGTTGATGTATGTGAAAAATTCTGGGTGTAAGCGCTTGTTGGACAATCCATGTACATTATATGATACAATAAAATTGTTATAATATTACTAAGGGACGATACTGAGACGGTTACATTATTTAAGATGCTATTGTATTTCAGTTTTTTGAGGGACTATGTTTCAAGAGGGCCTGCACATCAGTGGGTATTTCCTTTATTTTGTCTCCATACAGTTCTTTCAACATAGCCGATGCCGTTTGTTCTCCGTTCATACACTTGCCATGTATTTTAGAAAGTCGCCCTATTTTTAAATTTACCCTGGTATTTAGAAAAATTTTCTTATAATAAGAAAAAGTTTTCTAGAACTTCGAAAAATGTGCCATAATAAAAAAGTTTTTGAAAAACTTTTCTAAAAACAAGAAAAGATGCGATTTTTGTGTTAATCAGGGCTCATTTTTCTAAAATCACTTTCTTAAAACCATGGCAAAATTTACCTTTGATTTTAGAGAACACGCGCCCTTAAAGTGAATGTTGCATTTTCTTAAAAACAGGAAAGATTTTCTGGAATTAATTTATTTAATAATATGTCGATAGTAGCCATTGCTAAAAAAAAGTGTTGAATATAAAGAATTTTTCTATAAACAAGGCAAATGCAAAAAAAAAAAAAGACAAAGGTAAAAAAGCTAAACCTGCTAAAATAGCTAAAAAGTACTCTTACTTTATCGAAAAGCAACTCTGATAGTCAGAGAGAAAGACGTAAAAACGACGACAAACAGATGTAATATACAAAAAGAAAGCGCACTGAGAGCACCGCCAACGGTATAACGGTTCGTTTTGCTCTGTTCCTTTGGCGCAGCGTCGGATTATTGCGCAGAAGGCATCGCCGTTAGATAATGCTTATGTGTCTAAATATGTAAAAATTGATTCCTTGATTATTAAATTAAATAGGCAAGCGTTCGGTCAAAATTTTTGCGGTAAGTAAATATTGTTAAAATTTCATAATTGTTCCTGACAGCTTTATTTCAATACATATTTAACTTACCTTACAATACAAGTTCTGCGCGTGCTGAAATGGGAGAGGTTTTTCTACATTGTGCCACCAACTTTTGTTGGGCCAGCAATAATTGACAAAAGCAGATTAGTAATATCACAGGTGTAAACTTTTATATGCACTGTACACATGCACATTAATATATTTAGGAACAATAACCTGCCTCAACATGGCGCATGTTGCCGGCTGTCTCATACATACATACCTAGTTCGGTATGTACAAACATATGTACATTAGACCGTACCTGCCTTATATGAAAAGTAATTTTTTTCTAGTTCTTTGCACAACATGGCTCAAAAAATGCTGTATATTTTATAGAAAATTTTATCAAAAATCCAAAATCAGATATATTGCGGTTTGATGGCCTCGAGATGGCTTTAAGAGTTCCAATTTCCCCTTATGTTTGTTTTTGAGCTGCTAGAAACGTCATAGTAGGCTGATAAAAATTTTGTGAAAATTGTAAAAAATTGTAAAAAATTAAAGGTCAATTTAGACACTTTCCGCTGTACTTATGTAGCGCCCTTGATTTTTAAAAATGGATTGATATGTACTTTATGGCAAATAGCTCATAATCTCACATATTTGTGCCTAGTGTGGCCTCCATAAATCCTAGAGTGCCAAAAAATCAACTATTTCGTTTTTCCGCCATATCTCGGAAACAAGAGCTGATAGGACAAAACCAATGATACAGTTTTGTTTAGCGCAATCAATATTAACATAATCAGATAAAAATAGACCTGCACCAAAAACACTGTCGGGTTGTGTTATTTATCCACTTGACAAGTTAGTGGTTAAAATTGTATGATACGGATCGATCGGACGAATTATAAAGAAAACAAACAATTATGACATGATATAAACAAACTTTGCGGGTAGTGAGTATGTTATAGTTTGATTTTACAGAGTTTGATTGGTCCGAAATATATCTCTTCCACATTTTTCGTGATCAGTTGGGCACGCACTTGATTTCTACCAAATAATGCGCTGCGATTTGGCTCAGTATGGTCAATCAATTAGTAGCTCAATGTCTAGTTGAAATGAACTGATCCGAACCATTTAATTTTTCGGTTTTTGGTTTGGTTCAGCATTTTCATAAACACACCGGTTCGGTTTACGGTTCGGTTCATGAGCGCAAAAAGCGGTTCAGTTCGGTTCAAAACCGGTTCGGTTCAGGACCGGATTGCATCCCTGGTTTTAAGTAACTGTAAATACATCGTCAAGTTCGTTCAAAGAACAAACTTAACGATACTCTCGCTCTGACGAGCATTAATAAAAGTGACCAGCGCCATTCTTAGAGTGACGCGCAGAGCACACACATCTTTTTTTCGGCTCTGGTCCTCTCCCTACAAATTCAGAAGTGGTTACAGAATTCTCGCTTACAAGTCTCAAAGCATTTACAAACTAAATAAAATCAGTTTTTAATATCATAATGGAAGTGTCAGTGAATTTGTGCGATGTAAAATTGCCCGAAATTTAAATATGGTGCGAAAAACTTGGTCTGCCGACACAGGGCACCAAGTCAGCTTTAATCGCGCAGCTAGCAGCTGCAATACCATCCCCCAGTGGCTCCAAACCTTTATTATGAAAATCTGGACACTACAGCGGGTCTGATTACAGCTAGTTGCACAACAACACATCTCTGCATACCGCTGAACATGGCAACCACGAGCAAAACGACAACGCCGCCAGTCATAGCGGAGAACTTCGCAATGCTCAAGGTGGCAACGCTGAAGGAGGCAGCATTATGCAAATCGTGGAGTCTGATCACACCAATGCCAATATTGTAAACAAAAATGCAAATCAAAACCAATTATTGTAGCAACAAACGTCAAACGTCAAAAATGCTGATGTTCTCGCTAAAGCTTTCGGAGTGGATCTTAACTCTGCAGAAGACTTTTTACCAGACTTTAACGACGGAAGCAACTTCAATGAATGGTTGCAATTGGCCAAAAATATTCGCCCACTGATCTGTGCTAACATTTTGGAAGGAGCATTTGGAAGCCTTTGAGAATCGCAAGTGGCTACAAAACGAGTATCCCATCTACTGTCGAGTATCCACGCCTTAAATTTGGAAGATTATGCTCTTTGAAAAAGATTTCTCTACTTGAGCGTTGTGATATGCTTCATTAAATATGTGGACCAGGAGTTCGTGTAGTTCAGTGGGCGCATTTTGGAGAAACTCATTCGTAATTCCATCTTCTCCTGGTGCTTTGTTAACCTTGGCTTTGTTGAGTGCACTTTTTAGCTCTTCCATAGAAATCGCTCTATCGAGTTCTTTATCCTCCAGGTAGTTTGGGGCGTACAGCATGCTAGGCGACAGTTGAGGGGGGTTGAGAAGTTCAATGAAGTGAACTCTAAATTCTCGAGCTGTAATGCCAGTTCCAATCCTTGGACCATTTCCTCTGATTTCTTTAGCCAGCCTCCACCAGTCTTTCTCATCTTTCACCGACATTATCCGGATTTGTAAGTTTTGCTCGTATTCTGCTTTGCTTCTTTTGCAAATTGGTGTACTCTTGCTTATCCATCGTTGCATCAGTTTTGCGGAATTTGCTCAGAGCCGCAAAAATTTCTTTCCGTTTTCGGTTACATTTAGACGTAAACCACTTTTGTTTAAAATTAACGTTTGTGCTAAATGATGTTTTTGTCGCCGAGTTCTTTATAGCTTTTACCACATGGTCGATAAGCCATTCCGTCTTCGGTTCTTTAAGCTCCCTGATGCAACTTAGCTTGGTATACGTCCTTGTTTAGTATTTTGAGGCTTTTTTACGCTGTACAGCTCCCCTTTATACTGAGGCGAAGCTGTATTGGCATATGATCTAATCAGATTTGTTTCTCCACTTCGAAATTCAAAACATGCTCTAACAAAGTATTATCGATGGCACAAATGTCTATGACTGAGCTACCATTTCTTTTAATGAAGGTAAAGTTTTCCTCCAGGTCCCCAAGTGTTCTAACATTGAGGATCACTAAGCCTTTGTCGTCTGCAAAATCCAACATTTTTCTCCCATTGCCAGTTATGATGTCATTCTTAGAGTGTCTGAATTCCGATCCATACGTAACCGATTCTAATAAGGTATGCACCAGATACCGCTGTTCACACCCAATCCTTGCATTACAGTCACCAATGAGAATAGCATTTTCCACTTCATTTTCGAAAAGATTCTTAATGCGCTCCAAGTCTGAAGCCCAGTTCACTCTAAGGTACATTGGTATGATGCAGTACTCGCTCTGTGTCGTTCGGATTCTCAACTGCTGCCAATCATAATGTGATTGATCGTACGTGTGCCTAATGTTTCTGTGCTCCAAATTTTTGTTGACTCCAACTGCTATGCCTGCCTCTATTAAGATGAAGACATCGCTTTTGTTGATGTATGTGAAAAATTCTGGGTGTAAGCGCTTGTTGGACAATCCATGTACATTATATGATACAATAAAATTGTTATAATATTACTAAGGGACGATACTGAGACGGTTACATTATTTAAGATGCTATTGTATTTCAGTTTTTTGAGGGACTATGTTCCAAGAGGGCCTGCACATCAGTGGGTATTTCCCTTTATTTTGTCTCCATACAGTTCTTTCAACATAGCCGATGCCGTTTGTTCTCCGTTCATACACTTGCCATGTATTTTAGAAAGTCGCCCTATTTTTTAAATTTACCCTGGTATTTAGAAAAATTTTCTTATAATAAGAAAAAGTTTTCTAGAACTTCGAAAAATGTGCCATAATAAAAAGTTTTAGAAAAAACTTTTCTAAAAAACAAGAAAAGATGCGATTTTTGTGTTAATCAGGGCTCATTTTTCTAAAATCACTTTCTTAAAACCATGGCA
The DNA here is from genome assembly GCA_018904235.1 of Lordiphosa stackelbergi. Taxonomy (NCBI): domain Eukaryota; kingdom Metazoa; phylum Arthropoda; class Insecta; order Diptera; family Drosophilidae; genus Lordiphosa; species Lordiphosa stackelbergi. The sequence goes on from JAEIFU010000414.1 coordinate 18,164, forward strand.
AAATTTACCTTTGATTTTAGAGAACACGCGCCCTTAAAGTGAATGTTGCATTTTCTTAAAAACAGGAAAGATTTTCTGGAATTAATTTATTTAATAATATGTCGATAGTAGCCATTGCTAAAAAAAGTGTTGAATATAAAGAATTTTTCTATAAACAAGGCAAATGCAAAAAAAAAAAAAGACAAAGGTAAAAAGCTAAACCTGCTAAAATAGCTAAAAAATACTCTTACTTTATCGAAAAGCAACTCTGATAGTCAGAGAGAAAGACGTAAAAACGACGACAAACAGATGTAATATACAAAAAGAAAGCGCACTGAGAGCACCGCCAACGGTATAACGGTTCGTTTTGCTCTGTTCCGTTGGCGCAGCGTCGGATTATTGCGCAGAAGGCATCGCCGTTAGATAATGCTTATGTGTCTAAATATGTAAATATTGATTCCTTGATTATTAAATTAAATAGGCAAGCGTTCGGTCAAAATTTTTGCGGTAAGTAAATATTGTTAAAATTTCATAATTGTTCCTGACAGCTTTATTTCAATACATATTTAACTTACCTTACAATACAAGTTCTGCGCGTGCTGAAATGGGAGAGGTTTTTCACATTGTGCCACCAACTTTTGTTGGGCCAGCAATAATTGACAAAAGCAGATTAGTAATATCACAGGTGTAAACTTTTATATGCACTGTACACATGCACATTAATATATTTAGGAACAATAACCTGCCTCAACATGGCGCATGTTGCCGGCTGTCTCATACATACATACCTAGTTCGGTATGTACAAACATATGTACATTAGACCGTACCTGCCTTATATGAAAAGAAATTTTTTCTAGTTCTTTGCAAAAAAAATGCTGTATATTTTATAGAAAATTTTATCAAAAATCCAAAATCAGATATATTGCGGTTTGATGGCCTCGAGATGGCTTTAAGAGTTCCAATTTCCCCTTATGTTTGTTTTTGAGCTGCTAGAAACGTCATAGTAGGCTGATAAAAATTTTGTGAAAATTGTAAAAAAAATATTTTAACATGTCGTACAGTTGATTCAGCAACACAAGCGGACGGCATCAAATTGATGATTATTGCTGATTATGGCATATCCTTATTGGCTTCAAACTGTCAACAAATATGTATTGTAAAGGAAAAAAATTGATGGAAGCTAACTTCGGCTCGACCGAAGTTTATATACCCTTGGAGCATGATATATTTCTGCCAGTTTTTATATGGCAGCTATACGATATATTCATCCGATTTTGATCAAATCCTCTAAAATTGTGTTGAGACAGATAATATTTATAACTGAAGCGATGTTCACCTCAGTCACGTGGCGTCGCCTTGCGGAGTGATTGGGCTACTTCTATAGGTACGGAACCATACTCGGCGATGTTCGGAACTAAAATGATGCAACATGGCAACGCTTACCCGATTGCACGCCTATTAGGTGGAATAGCGGCCGCAGATCAGGAGTACACACAGGCTGACAAAATGACTCTGATTAGGGACAGAATAAGTCATGAGCTGGAGCAGGCCCACAAGCGGTCTGAAAAAATTTATAACACACGATGTCGACAAGTAGAATTTTCTGTGGGCCAAGTGGTATACAGAAAGAACTTTAAGCAGAGCAGCAAAGCCGGTGTAACGCACAGAAGGAAGCATCTCCGACCACATAAAGTATATATATTCTTGATCAGCGTGACGAGCTGAGTTGATTTAGCCATGTCCGTCTGTCCGTCTGTTTCTATGCTATCTCCTCCGTCAGTTTTAAAGCTATCGTAACCAAACTTTGCACGAAGTCTTGTGGTACAAATACGCTGCACATTTGTCGGAACTGGCCTGATCGGATGACTATAGCATATAGCTACCATAGGAACGATCGGTTGAAAAAGTAGTTCTAGTGAGAAAAACTTTTTTGTTTTCCATTATATCGCTACCAAGCCTCGTAATTATAAGTTTTTTATGCTTTCACATAGTTTCAGCAAGTTTTATGCAAATCGGGCTACTATATAGTATAGCTGCCATACAAAAGATAGATCTGAAAAAAAGTTTTAGTATGAAAACCTTTTTTGTTTTCACTGCTATCGCTCCCAAACTCGTTACTGATCAATATGATATGCTAACACATAATTCTGTCAAGTCTGATCCAAATCGGATGACTATAGCATATAGCTGCCATAGGAATGATCGGTCGAAAAAATTGCTTTAGTGAGAAAAACTTTTTTGTTTTCAATGGTAGCGTGTTTGTACCCAACTTCTCTGGTCAGCTCCAATGTGGGATCGCAGCATCTGTAACACCGATCTATTGACGCGTTCCGCTGCATTTGCCTGGGGTGAATAAAATGCTGTCCTTATATGTTTTACTTCATATTTCGTGACCAGATCCTTAAATATTTTCGACACAAACTGTTTGCCATTATCTGAATGCACGAATTCTGGCACCCCGAACTGGTGAAAGATTCCCTCCTCCAAGAACCGTGTCAACTCTGTTGAAGTCGCCTTTCGCATTGCTTTTAACCACACAAATTTTGTAAAGTGGTCTAAGCATACAAACACCACTGTATTTCCCGCCTTAGTCCTTGGGTATGGACCTATAAAATCGATGTAGATTCTTTGAAGTGGTCTTTCTGTAAGTTGTTGCTGTCCCATTGGTGGTCTTGTTATCTGTCTCGTTGTTTTGGTTCCATTGCACACTTCACAGTCTTTCACTAGTTCTCTTACATCGGCAATCATACCTGGCCAGTAATATCTTTGACGTATCCTCCTTAGGGTTTTATGGATTCCCCCGTGTCCTGCTGCTGGTGAAAAGTGCGATCGATTTATCAAATCCTCCCGCAGTTCTGTTGGTACCCACAATTTCCACGCCCGATCATCGTCATTGCTATTTCCGCGTCTAAATCCAGTGCGCTTATAAACATATCCATCGTATGTGCAAATGTCAGGCATCTCTTCTTTTCTGTTATTTGCTGTCTGTAGGAGAACCGAGTATTCGTCTGAATTAAACGCCTTTGAATTTAAGTCAATATCTAAATCTGAAAAGGCGACCTTTATTTCATCCATGTGCACCCGCGACAGAGCATCTGGCACTACGTTTTGGGACCCTTTGCGGTGCTCCACCACAAAATCGAAGGCCTGTAGTTTTAAGCTTCAACGGGCCAACCTGCCAGACAAGTCCTTTTGGCCCATTAACCACTTTAAACTAGCATGATCTGTAATCACTTTGAATGGGGTACCTTCCACATAAGACCTAAACTTGCTGACGCTAAGCATGCTCATTTCCATCGTCATCTTTCTGAAACAGTACACCACCGACACCAGTCGTTGAGGCATCACACTGTATCCAGAAATGCTTTTTGAACTCCGGGGTTACCAACACCGGTGCTAATACTAGACTTTGTTTTAGTGATTCAAATGCTTGCCTCCCCTCTTCAGTCAGCGCAAACTTCTTTATCTTCTCTTTGGTCAGGCTGTCGTGAAGAGGCGCCGCAAGTACTGCATAGTTTTGAATAAACCTGCGGTACAATCCTGTCATACCAAGGAAACGACGCAACTGCTTTGCTGTTTTGGGCTCTGGAAATTCCTTGATCGCTTTTACTTTGCAGCCATCGGTTTTAATACAGCCTCCGCCAACTACGTAGTCCAGGTACTTAGCCTGTCGATAACAAAAATGGCTTTTCTCGACGTTAATAGTCAATTTAGCTCGGGACAAACATGCACTCAGCTGCCGCAGAATTTCCATATGATGTTCGAAAGTGGGCGAACACACTAGTAAATCATCCAAGTATACAAAAATACTCTCCCGCAACGCTGCCGGTACTACTTTATCCATCAACCGGCACATTCTCTGGGCCGCATTGCACAAGCCGAAAGGCATCACTGTAAAGGCATCAATGTAAATGATTGGCCAGGTACCGTAAAAGCAGTCTTCTCTTCTCCAATGGGATTTGCCGAAAAGCATCCTTTAAATCTATGGCAGAAATGTAGTGAGTGTTCTGCAATCGGCTTATAATTCCCTCGATGTGTGGCTGTGGAGACGCATCCTTTATGGTTCGCTCGTTCACCTGGCGTGCATCTAAACACATTCGTACCTTAGGTCCCTTCACCACTAATGTCACGGGAGAGCTCCAACTACTATTGCTTTCTTTAATAACCCCCAAAGCCAACATCCTGTCAAGCTCTGGGAATAACAGAGATTGTTTATAGGGTGAAATAGGGTAATGACGCTGTTTTACCGACAATCCTTCATTTGTTACCTCTATGATGCGCTCCTCCAGATCTGTCTTCCCCAATCCTAATGTTGTGCATGAGGGAAATGTATTTTTTACTGCTTCCAGTACCGATGCCTGCTCCTCTGACAGCACGTGTGGCATGGAGGCTGTCTCTTGGCGCACAGGCTCCTCTATAACTTCTTCTTCTCTTCTTCTTCTCTTCTTCTTGATTGGCCCGATGCATACATCACAACCGTTCGACGGTCTCGGCCGCTGCGATTAATGTCCGCCAGTCGCTTCTGCTCCGTGCGAGCTGGGACCAGTTGGTCACACCAAGCTTGGCAAGGTCTGCCCGAACCTGGTCATCCCATCTAAGTCGAGGTCTCCCCCGCCTGCCTCTTCCTCCGTAGTCAGCCGCTTTCCTTACTGGAGCTTCTTCGTCCATCCTGGTGACATGTCCTAACCAGCGCAGCCGCTGTTGCTTTATGCGCTTGACCAGACAGGTGTCCCTCATACAGTTCGTCATTATTTCGAATGCGGAAAACATCGCCCACTTTTAAAGGTCCATAAATCCTCCGAAGAATCTTTCGTTAAAGCACGCCAATCGCCGCTTCATCCGCTGCTGTCATTGTCCATGCTTCTGCGCCGTATTGCAGGACTGGGATGATAAGCGACTTGTATAGGGCTAATTTTGTTCTTCGCTTGAGGTCTCTAATCTTGAGCTCTCTACTTAACCCGTAGTAGCATCGGTTTGCAAGAGTGATCCTTCGTCGGATTTCCAGACTGATGTTGTTGTCGCTGGTTATCGTCGTTCCGAGGTAAACAAAATCCTCTACAACTTTAAAGTTGTATTCTCCCATTGTAACAGATTGTCCAAGACACAAGGACTTTTTGTCCGCGGATACAAGGTATTTCGTCTTGTCCTCATTTACCGCCAAACCCATCAGTTCTGACTGCCTCTCAATCTCTGAAAACGCCCTGCTTACCGCCCGTTCGTTTTTGCCGATGATGTCGATATCATCGGCATATGCGAGTAGCATTAGATCTTTATAAATAAAGGCGCCCGTTCTGTTGGCATGTGGGCACCGTCGCAGTATATATTCCATCAGTAGATTGAAGAAGTCACACGATAAGGTATCGCCCTGCCTAAAACCTCTGTTGGTATCAAATGGTTCGGAAAGGTTCTTTCCTATTTTGACGGAGCTTTGTGTACTTCTCAACGTCATCATGCAAAGACGGACGTACTTTGCTGGTATACCAAGGGTAGACAAGGCTTCAAAAAACCTTGACCTTATCGGCGTGTCGAAGGCTGATTTATAATCAACAAATAGATGGTGTGAAGCGGCAATATCACTGGCCGAAGCCGGAATACGCTGTTGCTAGGCCGAGGAAAGTGCCGTATGGAAGGTTTTGGAGTCTCGAATGTTCTAGAAGCAGACAAGGAGACATCAGGAGACAGCCCAGGAGGGCTATATAAGGCGTCGCTGGCGGCATAGGAGTCAGTCAGTGTGAAACGAGGATTAAGCGAGTGCGGAACGTATCGATAAAGTTGAAGTGCGGCAATTCGTAGGACCCAAGAGTACTAAAGACGTGGAATCGAGTGCGGAATCCTTAAACAGGATACGGAATAGTCCTTGTGCAAGGACTTCGACAGAATAAGGCAGGTCCTGGTGCAAGTACCAGGTCTCGAGTAGTGAAAAGGAAGCTGTGTGCAAGTAGAGCCTGCGAGTCGAACGTTGATTCGACGTGGAAGGCGAATCTACTATCCAGCGCATCCTTTGTAGTCCTTGAAGGACACCAGTAGGGCAGTACGTAGGAGGTTGAGCGTAATAGGCGAGCCTGCGAGTCAAGCGATCGCTTAGGCGTGCACGGCGTGTCCTTAGCCAACGAAATCCTGCGATAACGGCGATCAGCCGGATAGGAGGCGTACCTTGCGGCTTGGCAAGGATACCTCAGATAGGCATAAACAATTGTTAACTAAGCTAAGTGAATTACGAGAGAAAGTGAATAATAAAGTGAACCCCGTCGCTGGTGCATAATAGAATAAAGAATCACAATTGTCTTATTATTGCAAGTCCAATATAAATTTGTTGGAACGATCCCCGACAACCCTGAGCATAGCCTGCATTGGTTTTCGGGTCAAAAGGACTCGTTACAACTGGCGCCCAACGTGGTCTTGTCAATAATAAGTCAAATAGGGTTCTAATAAAAAAAAAAGTGCAAAATGGGGAGATCCTGGATATATTACCTCAAAAAGGAAGACCTAATTCAGCACGCAGAAGAATTCGGCATCGAATTAACCGGCAACAACGAAACGGACCCGGAATGGAGGGATAAGATTATAACAATAGCGGAAGTATATGGTAAGTCACCGTTACCAAAACCTGTGTTAGGATTGATACCACGCAAGACAGACACAAACCTAGAAGAGCTATCAATTCCGTTTATGTCAGGGACAATGCCAGTACCTGGAGGGACAAATCAAGACAAAACGAAAAAAAGTACCCAAGACTTCAATCGTTGGCACAAGCGAGTACGCAAAAGTTGCCAAACAAGTTAGGGAATGGGCTTTCAGGTTCGACGGAATTGCAAAACCTCTGGAGTTTTTAGAGCAGGTGGAGTGGTCGGCACAAATGTATGGCCTCAACCTCGACATCATACCACGGGCCATGCCGGAATTACTCAAAGACAAGGCACTAAATTGGTACCTGGCAAACCACAAGAACTGGAAAAAATGGAAAGAGTTTGAAGAGAGTTTCAAGGCATATTTTCTACCGCGAGGCTAAAAAGTTCGCCAAAGAAAGCAACATTGGAACGAAGCGTTTAAAGACTATATGTTAGAAATGCAAACTCTAATGAGACCGTTACAATGTAACGAAACTGAGCAACTGGAAATAATCGGAGAAAATTGTACACCGGATCTGAGAGCGTTTGTACGCCCACATCGGATCAAAAATTTGGAATGCCTGATGCAATTGGCCGACGAATTCGAAGCACTGGAAAGGGACAGGGAGATATTTAGGCAAGAGAGTCAAGCAGAACGGGCCAGATCACTACCCATGGCCGCCCCAAGGAGATCAATGGGAGAAGACATACGCTGTTGCTAGGCAGAGGAAAGTGCCGTATGGAAGGTTTTGGAGTCTCGAATGTTCTAGAAGCAGACAAGGAGACATCAGGAGACAGCCCAGGAGGGCTATATAAGGCGTCGCTGGCGGCATAGGAGTCAGTCAGTGTGAAACGAGGATTAAGCGAGTGCGGAACGTATCGATAAAGTTGAAGTGCGGCAATTCGTAGGACCCAAGAGTACTAAAGACGTGGAATCGAGTGCGGAATCCTTAAACAGGATACGGAATAGTCCTTGTGCAAGGACTTCGACAGAATAAGGCAGGTCCTGGTGCAAGTACCAGGTCTCGAGTAGTGAAAAGGAAGCTGTGTGCAAGTAGAGGCCTGCGAGTCGAACGTTGATTCGACGTGGAAGGCGAATCTAACTATCCAGCGCATCCTTTGTAGTCCTTGAAGGACACCAGTAGGGCAGTACGTAGGAGGTTGAGCGTAATAGGCGAGCCTGCGAGTCAAGCGATCGCTTAGGCGTGCACGGCGTGTCCTTAGCCAACGAAATCCTGCGATAACGGCGATCAGCCGGATAGGAGGCGTACCTTGCGGCAGCAAGGATACCTCCAGATAGGCATAAACAATTGTTAACTAAGCTAAGTGAATTACGAGAGAAAGTGAATAATAAAGTGAACCCCGTCGCTGGTGCATAATAGAATAAAGAATCACAATTGTCTTATTATTGCAAGTCCAATATAAATTTGTTGGAACGATCCCCGACAACCCTGAGCATAGCCTGCATTGGTTTTCGGGTCAAAGGACTCGTTACAACTGGCGCCAACGTGGTCTTGTCAATAATAAGTCAAATAGGGTTCTAATAAAAAAAAAAAGTGCAAAATGGGGAGATCCTGGATATATTACCTCAAAAAGGAAGACCTAATTCAGCACGCAGAAGAATTCGGCATCGAATTAACCGGCAACAACGAAACGGACCCGGAATGGAGGGATAAGATTATAACAATGGCGGAAGTATATGGTAAGTCACCGTTACCAAAACCTGTGTTAGGATTGATACCACGCAAGACAGACACAAACCTAGAAGAGCTATCAATTCCGTTTATGTCAGGGACAATGCCAGTAGCTGGAGGGACAAATCAAGACAAAACGAAAAAAGTACCCAAGACTTCAATCGTTGACACAAGCGAGTACGCAAAAGTTGCCAAACAAGTTAGGGAATGGGCTTTCAGGTTCGACGGAATTGCAAAACCTCTGGAGTTTTTAGAGCAGGTGGAGTGGTCGGCACAAATGTATGGCCTCAACCTCGACATCATACCACGGGCCATGCCGGAATTACTCAAAGACAAGGCACTAAATTGGTACCTGGCAAACCACAAGAACTGGAAAAAATGGAAAGAGTTTGAAGAGAGTTTCAAGGCATATTTTCTACCGCGAGGCTAGGAAAAAGTTCGCCAAAAAAGCAACATTGGAACGAAGCGTTTAAAGACTATATGTTAGAAATGCAAACTCTAATGAGACCGTTACAATGTAACGAAACTGAGCAACTGGAAATAATCGGAGAAAATTGTACACCGGATCTGAGAGCGTTTGTACGCCCACATCGGATCAAAAATTTGGAATGCCTGATGCAATTGGCCGACGAATTCGAAGCACTGGAAAGGGACAAGGGAGATATTTAGGCAAGAGAGTCAAGCAGAACGGGCCAGATCACTACCCATGGCCGCCCCAAGGAGATCAATGGGAGAAGACATATGCAGAAGATGTCAAGATCATGACAGACATACCGCTAACAGAGGCTCCCAAGCCCAACAACGCGCTGGTCCCGAACAAGTTGGAAATGGAAACTTCGTGCAAAACCCAACACAGGCGTGCCGCAGATGTGGACAATCAGGACATTGGGTGCGAGAATGCTCCAATCGTAGACTGATATTTTGCTGGCAGTGTAGTAGGGTGGGGTTGAGAACATGGGAGTGCTGTCGGCAATCGGGAAATGCTCAGCGACCTCAGCCTCCGAGGGGCGAGCAGAGGTCGCCCGAGTCTGCCTCTCAACATTAATCGGAAACTTGCAAGAAGAAGAAAACCAGTTGTCGGCGTGGGTGTTGATTGGGGGAGAGAAAATAAAGGCCACAATCGACACGGGGTCTACAGGAAGCTTCGTGAGTCAGGAGTTATGCGACAAGTTGGAGGCAGTGGGCACAAGAAAACCCACAAAGAAACAAGTACGAATGGCAGACGGTAGAAACGCAGAAATCGGGACGCAATTAAACGTAACAATTTCATTCGGCAATCAATGTACAACCATCGACTTGATGATTTTACCAGGCGTAATCGATCATCTGGTATTGGGCTGGAATTTCTTGCAAGGAGTAGGAGCAGAGCTGACATGCGCAGGACATAGAGTGGTCATACCAGCTTGAAGCCGCAGGAACGGATGGTTGGAGGAGAAATTGTCAGTGGCAGTCGAGACGGAATTAAAGGAAGAGCGTAACTTAGAAATCGAACAATTTCTCGAAAAGGAGTTAGCAGAATTGGCAGAATTAAAAGGTCCTTCAAACATAGCAGTGCACAGGATCACCATGAAGGACGATAGACCGGTTAAACAAAGATACTATCCCAAAAATCCTAAAATGCAGGAGGAGATAAACAGAAAAGTTGACGAACTACTGGAGATGGGATGCATAGAGCCATCCAACAGTCCATATAGTTCACCAGTAGTCATGGTCAAGAAGAAGCAAACGGGAAAGTGGAGATTCTGCGTGGACTTCAGGACAGTCAACGAAAAATCAGTAAAGGATGCATATCCTATGCCAAGGATCAACTACATCTTAGATCAGCTGAAGGAGGCGTGTTATATAAGCAGTCTAGATTTGAAAGACGGATATTGGCAGATACCGTTGGAGGAAAGTAGTAGACCAATGACGGCGTTTACAGTTCCAGGAAAAGGCTTATTCTAATGGAAAGTGATGCCATTCGGATTACACTCCGCATCCGCAACATTCCAGAGAGCACTCGACCAAGTAATCGGCCCGGAAATGATGCCACACGCATTCGCATACCAGGATGACATCATAGTGATAGGTCGAACTCTGGAGGAACATATGGCAAACTTGAAAGAAGTATTCCGACGTTTGAAAAGGGCGAATCTCCGAATAAACGCTGACAAATGTCAATTTTTTAGAAAGGAATTGCAGTATTTGGGGCATCGGATAACGGGACAAGGTATATGCACGGATCCAGAAAAGGTGGCGGCGATCGCGGAACTAAAACCACCAGCCAACGTGAAGGAACTACGGCAATACCTAGGCGTCGCTTCGTGGTATAGAAGATTTGTACCAGATTTCGCAACAATGGTTCAACCATTACATTCTTTACTGAAGAAAAAGGTCAAATGGGTATGGACGGATGAGCATCAAAAGGCATTCGATCTAGTCAAGAATAAGCTAACGGCAGATCCGGTCCTGACATGTCCTGATTTTGAACGAATGTTCATACTTCAGACAGATGCGAGTGACTATGGTATCGGGGCCGTCCTAACCCAAGAAACAGAAGAGGGCGAAAAGGTCATATCATACTCAAGCAGAACACTAAATCCGGCAGAGAAAAACTATTCTGCCACAGAGAAAGAATGCTTGGCAATAGTTTGGGCTGTCAGACGGTTAAAGCCATACTTAGAAGGATACCATTTTAGGGTAGTCACCGATCATATGGCTCTAAAATGGCTCAACAGCATAGAGAGTCCTCCAGGCAGAATAGCCAGATGGGCGCTAGAGTTGCAACAATATGATTTCGAAATCGCGTATCGAAAGGGTCAATTGAACGTTGTAGCGGATGCGCTATCTAGAGATTTATAACGACAACTGCGAATGGATAAAGGAAATGACGATAAAGGTACAAAACAATCCCCAAAAATTCCCTGATTATATGGCAGAAGGTGGAAATTTGTACCGTCATATTCCCCATAGGGCTGGGAACGAAGACGTAGTTTCGTGGAAACTATGTGTTCCCACAGGGTCAAGAGGAAGAGTCCTAAAAGAAAACCATGGCTCGGCGGCGGCTGGGCAGACAGGATCAAGAAGAACTGTAGCAAGAATAGCGGCAAGATATTATTGGCCAGGTATGCACAGAGACGTGCGGAGGTACGTAAACAAGTGCGAAACGTGCCAAAAGTATAAGCCAAGCCAACTACAAGCAGCAGGCAAAATGCTTACTCAGGTCCCCGAGGAACCATGGGCGACGGTATGCGCAGATTTTGTTGGTCCTCTCCCACGATCTAAACACGGAAATACAATGCTTCTAGTTCTCATAGATCGGTTTTCGAAATGGACAGAACTGATCCCGATGAGAAAAGCAACAGCGGAATCATTAAAGAAGGCGTTTAGAGAAAGGATTCTGTCAAGATTTGGGGTGCCAAAGGTTGTGATTACAGATAGTGGATTCCAATTCACTAGTCGAATTTTTAAAAGATTCCTAGAGGACATCGGAGCAAAACAGCAGTTCACAGCTCCATACACCCCACAAGAAAACCCAACATAGCGAGCGAATAGAACCGTTAAAACAATGATTGCACAATTCGCGGGAGAAGATCAAAGAAAATGGGACGAGAAATGGCCAGAGATGATGTTAGCCGTAAACTCGAGTGTAACTGAGTCTACTGGATACTCACCAACCTTCATCACACAGGGAAGAGAGCCACGTCTCCCGAAAGCCCTATACGATGAAGTAACAGTAGGAATCGGACAAGAAACGCAAAATCCGAATGAAAACGCGACAAAATTGCGAGAATTATTCGAAGTAATCAGAAGGAACCTAGAAAAGGTGGCCCAGGATCAAGCGAGATACTACAATCTGAGACGACGCCCATGGAAGCCGGAAATAGGTCAAATAGTATGGGTTAAAGAGCACAACTTATCAAAGGCAGTGGAAGGATTTGCTGCAAAGCTAGCACCCAGGTATGGGGGACCTTATGTGATCATTGGATTCACATCCCCAGTAATCTGCAAGCTAAGGCATAAGAAGGACCAGAGAGAACGTACAGCTCATGTGAGTGAGTTAAAACCACAGGCCGAGGAGATTCAGAACGAATGATTGACGATTGTCAATGATAAAGGTTCACTACAACAAAAGATAAACTGATGGTTTCAGTCAAAAGGGAGAAAACTGATGAGTTTCAGTTAAAACGGAGAAGAGCTGATGGTTTCAGCTCGAAGTTAAAATAAAACTGATGATTTTTCAGTTATAAGGTACACCCTATGGATAATGCAAAGAAGTCTTTATAAACAGAGGATTTTCAGAATAAGGTCCACCCTAACTAAAATGTACCCCTTACTGGTTGATATGCAGCGAAACGCGGCGAATTAACCAAGAAGGGGAAATGAAAAGGGCATGCATGAGGGAAAGAGATAGACAGAGAAGGATGGCAATGCAACCAACTCCAGTTAGGATTACTCTCTGGCTAAGATTCCATGATGGCCGCTGTAATCCTAACGGAATTGGCCAAAGCTCCAAAGGCCTATAAAGGAGCCCTCAAAGGGTGTTAGAGGCACATTTGGCGATAAAATATGGTGAGAACAGCTCAAAACGACGGAAGCCCACCATCGAGGAGCATGGCCAGGGGGGTCGCGGCTTCAGAACAGGAGGGGCAAGAAGGCTGGCCAACGGGAGGCGGAACTTGCCGTTCGCCCGTATGGGAACAGCGCGAAGACCGAGGAGGAGCCCATCACCGATCCTAGAGATCATGGCGTCCCCCCTCATCTCCCCAATCCCATCCCCGCAACGCCTCTGGACGTGGAGCACCACATCTGAGGAGAGTGGGGTTGAAAGCGTCGATTGGTTGAAGCGCCGTACCAAGCGCTACGCAGCCCATCACCGCTCTGGGTACCGGCCAGACCGCCCACATTGGACTCGGAGGGAGAGGCAGAGCAGGGGAAGGAGAGCCCGGACCAGGCAGAGCATCAGAGGCGCAGTCCACATCCGTGGCAACGATGGCAATCGCTGGAGGTCGAGGACTGGCCACGAGAGGCACTAGTGGTGCTCCTTGCCCGTAAGGGTGAGTCGCAACAAAGGTGGTCCCACATATTGTGGGTGGGGGCCACTCGGTACCGCCTGAGAACGCGAGGAGGCAAAGGCGAGGTGTGGGTGGAGGCAGGGTCTCGGTAAAAACAAAAATAAATAATATAATAAAAACAACCCACAATGTGAACGAGAAAAAAAAAAGAAAAAAGGTCATATTTATTGTGAAAACATATAAACACCAGGGACACACACACACACACACGAACATGCACGGGAGACACACGGACTAGTAAGGGGGGGGAAAGTAAAAAGCCAATGAACACACATATACAAACGCGAGACAGTGTGAACAAAATTATCTCGCGAACACGGAACACACAGCGATACCAACAAGAAGGGGTGGGGGGACGCACACACACAAGCACTACATGAGTTAAAATTGCATATAAAACTCAGAAATGAAAAAAAAAACACACACACAGATTACAGCAGTCTTCAAAAAAAAATTTTTTTTAGGCAGGGCATGGGCACGCAGGCTGGCCGACACAGGGGCATGGAGACGGAGGGGCCATCGTCGGCGGCAGCGCAGACGCAGTCGACAGAGGGTCACACCTGTTGAAAGAAAGGAGAAAGGGGGAAAATGAAAAAGAAAGGAAAATAAAAAAAGAAGAAAGTTCTTACCTGGTCAAGAGATCCATGTGCAGGCGGAGATGGGAGATCAGCGATTGGCTGATGATCGATTGTTATCGAGATCAGGTGACGAGTAACGATGGGTACTAGTCATCGGGGCAATTGAGATGGGAGTCGGGCCGATAGGCGAGTAATCGATATATCAGAAACTAAAGCGTATAATTGGGGCGGGAAATTCAAAGGGGACAATGTAAACGGAAATGGGACATTTCCGCTTCCCGAAGAAAGAGGGGAGTGTGAGGAATGGTTATTCCCCACAAGCAGCAGGGCATAGTGGACGGGGAAAGACGGCGAGCGAAAGGGGAAGTGCGGCGAATTCGCCTCAGCAAAGGGGAATCAAGGCGGATTCAGAGCAAAGGGGAAATGAATGGGAGGCCAGGGAAGCAGCAGCACGATGGACGGCGGACGGCGCAGTGACAAATCGAAGGATCCGTTAAGTTGGAGCAAAAGGATAGCTGTCGCAGTCGTACCAACGCGATGAAGCGGCCATATCACTGGCAGAAGCCAGAATACGCTGTTGCTAGGCAGAGGAAAGTGCCGTATGGAAGGTTTTGGAGTCTCGAATGTTCTAGAAGCAGACAAGGAGACATCAGGAGACAGCCCAGGAGGGCTATATAAGGCGTCGCTGGCGGCATAGGAGTCAGTCAGTGTGAAACGAGGATTAAGCGAGTGCGGAACGTATCGATAAAGTTGAAGTGCGGCAAATCGTAAGACCCAAGAGTACTAAAGACGTGGAATCGAGTGCGGAATCCTTAAACAGGATACGGAATAGTCCTTGTGCAAGGACTTCGACAGGATAAGGCAGGTCCTGGTGCAAGTACCAGGTCTCGAGTAGTGAAAAGGAAGCTGAGTGCAAGTAGAGCCTGCGAGTCGAACGTTGATTCGACGTGGAAGGCGAATCTACTATCCAGCGCATCCTTTGTAGTCCTTGAAGGACACCAGTAGGGCGGTACGTAGGAGGTTGAGCGTAATAGGCGAGCCTGCGAGTCAAGCGATCGCTTAGGCGTGCACGGCGTGTCCTTAGCCAACGAAATACGGCGAATAACGGCGATCAGCCGGATAGGAGGCGTACCTTGCGGCTTGGCAAGGATACCTCAGATAGGCATAAACAATTGTTAACTAAGCTAAGTGAATTACGAGAGAAAGTGAATAATAAAGTGAACCGCGTCGCTGGTGCATAATAGAATAAAGAATCACAATTGTCTTATTATTGCAAGTCCAATATAAATTTGTTGGAACGATCCCCGACAACCCTGAGCATAGCCTGCATTGGTTTTCGGGTCAAAAGGACTCGTTTCAAGTTGATAAAGTATTGTAAATTATAAAAAAAAAAAAGAAACAAAATAAAAATTTGTAAATAATTGGTTTTAAATAGTCGCAATTAAGAAAATGTGTGTTGAATTATAGCAAAGACTTAAAAATAATAATTACTAATCAAAAAACAAAAAAATCAAATAATTCCCCAATTTGTACACAAACAAGTCTTATATAGAATTGGCTTTCAGTCGGATTCGCAGCATCATTCAGAAAATAGCAATGGCATCGGAAGCAGCAACAGTAGCAACAACAACAGCTGAAGCAGCAGTTGAAGATCAGGAGAATCTGTTTCTTATGAAACTGGAGAGTGCAAATGTGATGGGAGACTTCTATAGTAAGACTCAAAAACTTTTGCTCTAAAAAACTTCCATGCTCATCGATTGTGCCTACCCCATCCTATGTGGAAGTCGAAAGCAGACCAAGTTCGGAGAGACCGTTGCTCTGGAACTTTGAGAGCATATCTTGTACTTACCACATAGATACAACACCATACGAAACTCTATGCGAGAGGCTTTGTGTGATGGTAGCTATCAAATAATCAAAAGACAGGATGAGAAGCTCTATCTGAAGCAAGCAGAATTAGAATTGGTTCTGTAATCTATATTCAATAAAACATTAAATCATTTATTAATACACGTAAATTTTTATTTGAAACCGGGAGGAGGGTGTGGGTGCTTTTCAGATCTTTAATTTAGTTTCATTTTAACTGTCAGCTGCATCATACGCATTTACTAGAACAACAACAGCCTTGGATAATTCACAACGGCTTTTAACGGAAGAGAGGAATAAAGTAAAGGAGCGACAATATCAAGACCCATACAATCCATCTAAGGACACAGGCTCCGGCAAAAAGGGGAAGAACAAATACCCATCATCAATACCCATCAATCATCATATAAGAACGCCTTAAATGAAAAACCCAAATGTTATATATTTTTGAGTACATTTCTTATTGTATATGTAAAATTGGCTATACAGCTTCTCTAACGGGGCCTTCTCACAATCTCTTGGAGTGTGTGCTTTAAATTTTTCGCACAAGAGAAAGGGACCTAAAGTTTAACGCCGAATGCGAACGGTAAAGTTTGAGAATTTGCTTTTTGGGAACCAGTTCAGAGGAGCCTATAGCAAAAAGAACTAGAAGCGGTCATACCTGAGAAACCTGGTCACACTGAATAAGAGGCAGAGGAGAGAAGAAGGAAAAGTGTCAGAGTCGTCGGCAGAAGTTTAAGCGAACAATTACTAAGTTTAAAAAGCGAAGTTGCTAACATTCAATATAATGTTAAAGAATACAATTAACCACCAATGTTTTAATTTATAAGCCTACTATCAATAAAATACGAATCTACAAATTGGGGGCTCATCCAGGATTTTGATAAGTTAAAGGCCCTTTTAATTAAAACAAGCGACTGACTTGGTGTGTTAAATTGTGTGTTTGCGCTAAGAGCAAATGTTTAAAACTGGAAACGATAATGATTTAAACAATTGACAAATGGTACATAAAGTTTGGCATCGTTAAATGCAGCAGCCGGCGGACAACAATAGTAAACTTTGAGTGCGAGCGAGATAGCGTGCGACGCTAAGCAGATATCAACGTTGTGTGTGTATACGAGCAGAAATTTCTAGAAACGTTTCGAAGAATTTTGTGTACATGTGTGTGTGCAAGCAAGGAGGCAACACAATACAAATAAATCGAAATAAGACAAAATCAACGGATCAAGAAATTTGATGGCAAGCGGCTGAATGTACGTGAAAAGCAACTTCAACGAAAAGTGAGACGACAAGAACGGATAAACCTAAAACTACAAAACTGCGCATAAGAGCTGAATGTGCAAAACAACGTGGTTGTCGGTTTGGATAATGACCTGGTGAAAGAGACGCAAAGCAGTACGCTCTAAGAGAGGCGGAAAAGTCTGGTGGCACGAGAATTTTCGGATTGCGGCGGCGGCATTGCTGAGAGCAGTGAGCAGAGATTCAGGATCAGCAGCAAGAGCGAGGGCTAGTGGCGACTACGTGGTAGGGCAGCACAAGCGAGGGCTGACTTGTCTGTTGCATGAATTGGCAGCATCGAAACAGAAGCGTGGAGAGCAGACTGAGCGACAAGAGAGCGGAGAAGAGCGTGGAAAGAGAACCAGTGTTACGGAGACAACTATATTTTGGTAATAGAGTTGGGGAAAAAATATTCACATTTTGGGGTAAAATCAGCAAATTTAACCAAAAAGTAGAATAAGTAAGGCTTGCATATTTACTAATATAGTGTAAGCGAAAATCTGATATTGTTAAAATGGATATCGAACAGATTCTGGCACTTCGCGTCATAGATTTACGTGCAAGGTTATCCGAGCTAGAACTTGACACGGTTGGAAGGAAGCGTGACTTACAGAATAGATTGTTAACCCACTATGGTATTCAAGACGAAGAAGATGAATCCGAAGACGAATCTGTAATAACAGCAAATGAGTTCAACAATGATGGAAATGGCCAACAAAATATTGTCAGTCCAGAAAACAGATCATGGTTTACTTTGAAGGATGTAGAAGGCAGTGTATCTCAATTTTCAGGTTTAGAAGTTCCAGACGTTAAGCAGTGGACAGAAGAACTTGAGGAATGTGCAAAAACTGTGATGTGGAGCCAACTACAGCTTTTCATTTATTCAAAACAACTATTGACAGGGGCAGCTAAATCATTTGTGAGGAGTCAGAAAAATATTAAGGATTGGGTTTCATTGAAGAAAGCGTTGCTAAAAGAGTTTAGTGTGAAAATATCTTCAGCTGCAGTTCATCGCATGTTAGGTCAACGTCAACAGAAAAAGGGAGAAACCTTAAATGAGTATCTGTACGCATTGATGGAAATTGCTAAGCCTGTTGATATTGATGAAGAGAGCCTGATAGAGTATTTTATCAAAGGAATTCCAGATACAAAAGCAAATAAGATAATGTTGTTCCAAGCTAGGAATATAAAAGAGCTGAAATTCCAAATCGAAGTATACAAAAAGTCTCGAGAATCTTATAAGTCATCAAACAAATTTGAAACAGAGAAAGGTTGTGCTGAAAAAGAGAAGGGACTTACGCAAAGTAACGATAAGAAATGCTTTAATTGTGGTGAGTCATCTCATTTGAAAAAAGACTGCAACAAAACGGAATAATAGATGCTTTAGATGTGATCAACCTGGTCATCGTGCTGCACAGTGCAAAGCGGAGATTAAAGTAAAGCAAGAGAAAAACACTAATATGATTCAGGAGGATAAAACGTTGAAGCAGTCCAGTATATTCACTCCATCTGGTTTGGAGTTAAAGAATGTTCTGTACCAGGGAATTGTTGTTAAAGGTCTAGTTGACACGGGCGCAGATTTGTGTTTAATGCGTAGGAGTAATTTCTTGAAGTTAAAGAACGTAACCCTGAAAGGTCCGCAGAAATGTTTGACAGGAATTGGAGAATCGCAAGTTCTAACATTTGGCAGTTTCACTATACTGGTAAAAATAGACGGTATTGAAATGAATGTAGAATTCCATGTGGTGCCTGATGAGGATATGGGATATGATACAATTCTTGGTAGGACCATCTTGGAAAACATTGATATGAAGGTAACTAAGAACGGTACGCAGTTTTTAGCCAGAGAGGAAACTGAAATTAAAGAAAATGAGGATCACAGTAAATGCGCTGAGTTATTAGAAGAATTCAAAGGTGTATGTGCGGTTATTGCTGAAGAGGGTGATAAGAATTTGGATATCGATCTGTCACATTTGGGAAAGGCACATGCAGAAGAGGTGAAAAAATTAGTTGAAAAATATTCACCGAAAAGAAATTCAGATGCCAAAGTTGAAATGAAAATTGTCCTTACTGATGAAAACCCTGTATATCAACACCCGAGACGAATGGCTTACTGTGACCAAGAGATTGTTGACAAACAAATAAAAGAGTGGCTGGCCGAAGGGATTATTCGTCCAAGTACTTCAGAGTACGCTTCACCTGTAGTTTTAGCACCTAAGAAAGACGGAAACAAACGTTTGTGCCCAGACTACAGGAAACTGAACGAAAAGATTATACGTGACAATTTTCCGGTAGTTCTGATGGATTGTGTAATCGATAAGCTTCAGGGTGCAAAATGTTTCACTACTTTGGATTTACGAAATGGATATTTTCATGTTCCTGTGGAACCGAATTCGCAGAAGTACACTTCTTTCGTAACACAAAATGGGCAATATGAGTTCTTGTTTGTACCGTTTGGTATTTCCAACTCGCCTGCGGTATTTACTAGATTTATATTAGCAGTCTTCAGAGATTTGATCAGCAAGAATATCGTCATTGTGTACATGGACGATTTGATCATTCCGAGCAAGGATATCGAGGAGGGTATCAGAAAATTAATAATTGTACTCGAAGTAGCTGAAAAGAATGGCTTACAGATAAATTGGAAGAAATGTCAGTGGCTGCAAATGAAAGTTTCATTTCTGGGATACATAATTGAGAGCGGTACGATAAAACCAAGCGAAGAGAAGATTCTGGCGGTCAAGAATTTCCCAAAACCTTTAGATAAAAAGGCAGTTCAAAGATTTTTAGGTCTGACATCCTACTTTCGGAAATTCATTGAAGGATATGCTATTATAGCAAAGCCTTTATCAGACATGTTGCGAAAAGATTCAAAGTTTGAATTTGGGGAGTTACAGCAAGTCGCATTTCAGCAATTGAAATCAGCTTTGACTAGTGAGTCTGTTTTGAGGATGTATAATCCGAAGTTACAAACCGAGATTCATACAGATGCAAGTAAATACGGATACGGAGCCGTTTTACTCCAAAAGGATTCGGAAGATGATTCCTTTCATCCCATTCAGTATATGAGCCGTAAAACCAAGCCGTGCGAGGAAAATTATCATTCATACGAATTAGAAGTATTGGCGATAATTGAAGCATTAAGAAAATGGCGAGTATATGTGTTAGGACTAAGAGTTACTGTCGTGACAGATTGTAATGCATTCGCAATGACAATGAAAAAGAGCGAAGTCCCATTGAGAGTTGCACGTTGGGCAATGTACTTACAAGATTTCGACTTGAAGATCGAACATCGCTCTGGGTCAAAAATGAGGCATGTTGACGCTCTGAGTCGAGTATATTGTTATATGTTAACTGACTCTGTAGTACATCGTTTAAGGGAAGCACAGGCGCTTGATGATTGGGTCAAAGTCGTTCGAAGTTTGGTGGAAAAAGAGGGATATGAAGATTTTTATATCGAAAATCAGATCTTGTTCAAGGACCCGAATCAACAGTTGATTGTAGTTCCATCCCAAATGGAAAGTGAAATTATTCTTTTGGCACATAAGCAGGGGCATTTTTCCGCAAAGAAAACGCAGACTTTGGTAGAGAAGTCATATTTCATCCCTAAGCTGAAAGAAAAGGTCAATCGGTTGGTAAGCAGTTGTGTTGAATGCATAATTGTCAATGCAAAGACTGGCAGAAAGGAAGGTTATTTGGCAACGATTGATAAAGGAGACAAGCCCTTGTTGACTTATCACATTGATCACGTAGGACCCATGGAGCTTACGAACAAACGATATAATCATTTGCTTGTGGTAGTTGATGGATTCAGCAAATATGTTTGGTTGTATCCGACTAAAAGTACCGGTGTTGAGGAAGTGATTACCAGCTTGCAGAAACAGGCCATCGCATTCGGTAATCCGTTAAGAATAATTACTGATAGGGGAGCAGCGTTCACCTCACTCGGATTCAAGAACTATTGTGACGAACAGGGTATTCAGTATTTGTTAATAGCAACTGGTGTGCCTCGTGGAAATGGACAGGTTGAAAGAATGCACAAAATTGTAGTGCCAATGCTGTCTAAGCTGAGCCATGAACATCCAACCTCTTGGTACAGACATGTGGGAAAAGTTCAACAGATTATCAACAACACAGAACCGAGAAGCACAAAGGTAACTCCTTTCAAAATATTAACAGGCATTGATATGAGAATTCCTGATGACGTTGATCTAAGAGAACTTTTGAGGACATCTCTGATAGAAGAATTGGATGAAGAACGAGATGATATTCGAGACAGGGCTAAAGAGAATATAATCACTCTGCAGGAAGAAAATAAGAAAGAGTTCGATTCTAGGAGAAAGTCAGATAGGAAGTACAAGTTAAACGATCTGGTAGCTATCAAACGTACCCAATACGGAGTTGGTCTCAAACTAAAGGGAAAGTATTTAGGCCCGTATAAGATAGTCAAGATTAAGAGACATGGCAGGTATGATGTTGAAAAACTGGGAGATTCTGAAGGTCCTTGCAAAACTACTACGGTAACTGAGTTTATGAAACCGTGGGGAGATCCATTCGGGACGAATGATACATCAGGAAGGCCGATTGTGGGAACCAGTTCAGAGGAGCCTATAGCAAAAAGAACTAGAAGCGGTCATACCTGAGAAACCTGGTCACACTGAATAAGAGGCAGAGGAGAGAAGAAGGAAAAGTGTCAGAGTCGTCGGCAGAAGTTTTAAGCAAACAATTACTAAGTTTAAAAAGCGAAGTTGCTAACGTTCAATATAATGTTAAAGAATACAATTAACCACCAATGTTTTAATTTATAAGCCTACTATCAATAAAATACTTTTAGTCCGCTGTAGGTGGAGTAGTGATTAATGTTGTGTTTATCAACTAAGGACTTGAACTCCTTGTTAGAAAAATTTTTTTTCTCCTCCCTCTCCAAATTTTTTGGTTTTGTGACCAACTAAAAAAAAAAAAAATTTCCCTTATAACTTTACCAGCAGTTTTGGTTTTAAGCGCAACACCCAATGCAAACTTTCAGAATGTATCAATTACTGTTAATAGAAATCGGTAAGGCTGTAATAACACTTTCAATTTTTAGAGACAATTATTGTCGCAATTTGTTGTTAAAAAACCAAATTTGCTGGCGTGTATCTTTCCAGCCTCTTCAAAATCATTCTGCAGCGAATTCAAGCATATTCTGACTCGCTTACACCAATGACTTTTGTCCATAGACGATAATTTGTGACTAAAATTGTCTCTAAAAATTGAAAGTGTCATTACGGCCTAACCTTTGTTTGACGATGAGTGGTTCCCCATCTCAACCAAATCTGCTTGCCAATGATCCTCGATTCATTTCATAATAACCCTTCGTCGTTTAAAGTGCTTTCGTGCTGATCTGCAACATTTTTAATACGTTTGCTTTGCGTATCAATGTTTTGATCCATGTTCACAAATAACCCAAACAATTTTGACCCATTTTTCTTTATATTTTCAGCGGTGTATATTTCTTTGGAGTAGTGGCCCATCTTGTTAACTGATATGATAATTGACTAATGTGTATGCTGATACCTTCACCCAGCTATTTATTCAATATTTCCAACTCCTCAATTATCGAGATAATTTCATTATTATGATTACTATGACCGGCTGCTTCAGAAGCAACTAAAAGTTTTAATATTTTAACAATTTCATTTGGGTCATCCCAGTAAATATACCCTGTCAGCTGGATTCTCGCTCTGGCTGCCGCCCAGCTTGCATACCAGATTTTATATTGGATGTCATGAAATCTGGACACCGCCGCCAGCGGTCAGACAAAAGTGTCTACCCGAGCGGCTGTTTGGGCAAGCCTTATGGCGGGCGGTATGGACTATACATTGACCAGGCGGTTTTATCACCCAAAAGACCAAATGAAAAAGATATATTTCGTTTTTGAATTTTCATATATACATTTGTTTCTATAAATCACAATACATCTTTAGAATGTGTTGAAAATACTTTGAAATTTTTTTTTTTTTATGAACATACCTTTACTGGGAGTTGATGAACTCGAGACCGTACGCTTCTCAGTCGAATGCTCTAGCTCAGTGCTACTGCTGCTAAGATCAAAAGCCGAACTAAACGTGCTATATATGGGTCATTCTTTTATAAACCGAACAGTTAAAAAATTTTTTATTTTTCATTTTAATACAAAAAAATCCGAAATTAGATCTCGACATGCCCACCAAAACGTAATTTGCGGTTTTGCAAAAATTTTTTGTTAATTTTATAAACAATTTCAAAAATCGTCAAAAACGGGAAAATGGAAAAAAAGGGTTTTTTAAAAACGGGATTTCTCAGATCTTTTCATTTAGTTTTAATCAGGATACATAATGATTGTGCATTCGCACTTAAAAAAAATATGCTTCGTCTGCAGACTATTGTCGGCGGATAAAAACCGCAATGTACCGAATGCTTAACGCAATATGCATATATCCTCACAAAATACTCCTTATTGACCGTACTAGTATCTGGCAGCTTTAATTGGGGGAGTTGCTTCGGTCTTGGCGTCATAACCATATACAACTTCAAACTTAAGAAAAATTTGTACAAAGATATCTGTCCAAAAGAAACAATAAGTGCAAAGTGGCTGATCATGTCATAGGTACATATGTTGAGAATAGGTGTACAAACATAGAAAAAAGAGCACACCACCAAATTTAAAAGTTGGTTTTTTTAACAAACCTTTTTTTAATACACTTGCAAAGAGTATTATAATTTTGCCCATAAGTTTGCAACGCATAGAAATATTCATTTCCGACCCAGTAAACTATATATATTCTTGATCAGGGCGACGAGCTGAGTCGATTGAGATTTGTCCGCCTGTCCGCCTGTCTGTTTCTACGCAATCTAGTCTCTCAGTTTTAAAGCTATCAAGCTGAAACTTTGCACAGTGTCTTCTTTTTACTGCTCACTGCTAATATGTCAGAGCCGACCGGATCGCATGACTTATCTTATATCTGCCATAGGAACTATCGGTCGAAAAGTGGGTCTTTTTGAGAAAAACTTTTTTGTTTTTAATGTTAACGTCTTTTAATATTCTGATATTGCTTTGCGGATCGGTCAGTCCGATGTTTTCCGTTAGCCGAATGCCGGATGGTTATCCGAAAATGTGCTGGCCTAGCTGGCCTGGCTGTTCCGAAATAGCCTGACGGATGGTTGGCATATTATTAATAACCTCTGGTATTGTTGTGCCGATCGGCCTGTCCAATGGTAACCCTGTAGTACAGCTGGATCTAACGAATCCGCTAACGAATCGTTACTACCAGCCACCAGCCTAAACACCAGCCATGTTAATTGCCTAACGAATTTTCTATGGGAATGTCCGCAAAACGTACCGTCCGTGCGACTCTGCATTACCAGTCGTTAGTGTAGGGATAAGTCGGTACGTCTCTAGATTACCAGTCGTCAGTGTAGTGATGCATCACATGTCGTTACACTGACGACTGGTGATGCAGCGTATACCAACCCATCACTACACTAACGAAAGGTAATGCAGAGACGTACCGACATCCCTACACTAACGACTGGTAATGCAGAGTCGCACCGACGGTACGTTTTGCGGACATTCTTATAGAAAATTCGTTAGGCAAATAACATAGCTGGTGGTTAGGCTGGTGGATGGTAGTAACGATTCGTTAGCGGATTCGTTAGATCCAGTACCGGTACGTCGTACTACAGGGTACCCTTAGCTGAATGCCGGGTGGTAAGTGGTAAATGGCCTGGCCGATGGAGGTCCCACAACCGCCTGGCGGATGGCTGACAATTAATGTGCGAACGTCCGGCACTGCTGAGCTGATCGGCCAGTCCGATGATTACTTCTAAGAAAACTGCCGGATGGTTGACTTAAACGGGTCAGCGGATGCTTTGCTTTTGGAGCGCCCGACACAAAATAAACTACATTGAAGTAAATCGTTGCTTCTGCTCATCATTGTAGGTGATATTCTATCCCAAAATTCTAATGAGTTCCTTTGGTGGTTGCAAATTACCGAAGCTATCGAAATATTGATTTTCTAGTAAGCCACCTAATGTGTTCCAATTGATTCTGAATTTGCTAAATTGATAATACGCACTCCCTCTTTCATGGACGCTTTGGTAGTGCATCTCTCATAAAAGCACCTCTGAAAAACAAATATGTTTGCGGGCAAAGTTCTTTAAATCAAGAATGGATAGCGGTCTATTGGGCAGCTGGTTGACAAGTTTATTTTTTTGAGTGTGCTGTAAGACCATACCCCATTCGATATGGCTTCAGATGAAGCCCATGTCCCAATGCAATCGCTTCCATTTTCTTATTATGCTTTTTACTCTCTTCGAGCTGCTGCTGGGATTTTTCGCAGTTTTAATTGTCATGGCCACGGCTGCTGTGCCCGAGGCAATTGCTCCTATAGCTCCGAGTGCATTTAAAATTGTCACCAACGGCAAAAAGCCACAACTTTTGGTACTCTTATCATTCGAGGAACAATAACATCTTTTTTCCCTCTCCAAGGGATTTTTTTATCCCTTTTGCGCGCAATTGTAATTGCGTTGTTTATGTCTTGAGGCTTTTGATTATTTAAGACATGAGTGGCCGCCTCGACAAATACTTTCTTTTTGGTGCAAGCAGATCGTTTTGTTTTTGTTGTTGATTTCTTCTACTCAGTTTGAGTGAGCCGCATTCCAAATTTTGTCTTAACTGGTGTTGTGACGAAATACTCTGATGCTTTTTCACCAAGGGTGCTGTCAGGTGCTTTCACACGCGCCCGAGCTTTATCAGCTAAAATGGAATCTGCTATATGTCGTTTGTTTAAGTCTTTGTCTAAATATGCTTTGTCATGCTCCCGGCAAGCGGAATCCAATGGATTTATCCCTTTGTCACCGTTCCCTAGGCGCTTTTGAAGTTTGGTTCCTGGACCACAGAACTGATAGCCAGGCAAGTGCAGTTCAACGGGGAGAGCGTTAATTATTTTATCTACAAGTCCACCTCCACAACGAACGCTTGACTTTGAACTATTCAAATTATATAGGCGTACAGCTATTTTATTAGGTTGTTATTCGTCGATGATATCTTAGCGACTGATGTGCTTTGAGATTCAATATGCGATTAACAAAGCAAAAGAAAACATGGACCCATACATATGGACCCTCAAAGTTTTGGAAATTGGGTGTGCCACCCAAAAATAGGTGTCATTAGTTTTGGGCGAACAGCTCAGTCAGTTTTGGTGGTAGCTGCAAACTGTCTTGGGCAATGTTGCAGCTGACAGGCCGCACAATTAATTCTTTGTACAAAAGTTTTTAAAAAATTCTTGTTTTCCGGGAGTAATACTTAAAAAACTTTTTTTCAAAACGTATTTTATTTACTTTTCGAGTGTAACATTTAAAAACTCCGAATTTTTCACATACTTTCTTCAGCAAAAGAGAAGCTTTTAAGATACCAAACTACTCTTCTAAACAAGGTTTTACAATCTGAATAATTCTACACCCTTTAAAACGGCCCCAAAAGTGTGAATTTCCACAAAAACTCACTTTTTGTTGTCATTGTTTATTTTGTACGCAAGTTTTTCCAGGGACCGTAACATTTGTAATTTTTTTTTATAAAAATTACAAAACAAGAGTTATTTCAAAATTTTTTTGAAAAAAAAATAATTTATATTTATTAATATAAATTTTTGTTTTTGATTTTTAAAATAAAAATTATCAAACAATTTTTATTCATAAAAATTAAAAATCAAAATTGTCAAACAATTTTTATTATAAAATTTAAAATAAAAATTAAACTCAAATAACTTTTGAGCTTAGCTCAACTTAAAATTTGTTTCATTGCGTACTTATAACGCATAAACACCAACAAATTAAAAAAGGAACAAAACAATTAAACCACACCAAAACCAAGCTACAACGACTAATGGACCAAGATGACTCGACAGCATTTTTTGAGAGCGAAGAAGTGTTAGCTCAAAGAAGAACCGAAAAACTAAAAGAACAACAGCTGACCAAGCACTACAACTTAAGGAGATAGAGCTGCAAAATTCTTACGGATAATAACAACAAGACGAAGCATTGGTTTGTAAACAAAACAACAACTGAGTTTCCACCTAGCGTAGAACAGTTACTTGGAAAGGGTGCAAAGTTCGCACTCCCAATTCCAATGAAAGAGTTCCTGCTCCTCAAATGCATTGCGGACGGAGAGGAGTTAGCAAAAACAATGACAACAAAGGAAGACCAGGAAATAGCAAGAACGAAACTTTCGCTGCTGGATCGCGCTTTAACAGACACAGTGGAACAAACAAGACAATTTTTACATGAAAACAAAAATGAATTAATTTTAAATTCAGACAAGGGAAATGTAACCGTGGCAATGGAAAAGGAGGATTATGACAACAAGATGAAACAAATATTAGGAGACAGGTCTACCTATAGTATTCTACGACAAGATCCCACATTGCGACTACAGACTAAAAATAACTTATTAGTAGAAAAAGTTAACAAACAAGGAATAATTACGAAAAAAGAAAAATATCTACTGTCAACAAATGTAGCACTTCCACCTAGGATTTATGGATTCCCCAAGATTCATAAAGAGAACATGCCTTTACGACCAATATGCTCAATGACGAATGCCCCTTCATATTTTTTTATGCAAGTATCTGACAAATATTCTTAAAAACTTGACAGCCCAATCCGAATACAATATAAAGAACGCGACAGACTTTAAACATAGAATCAATAATACCCATATTTATGACAATGAGAAGCTAGTATCGTTTGACGAGGTATCATTATTTCCAAGTATACCAACTGAACTGGCCTTAGAGGTCATACAAAAAAACAACTGTTCATGGAAATCGTAAGATTCTGTATAACAGAGAACAGATACTTCAAATATGATGTCACAATATACATCCAACACAAAGGCCTTCCAATGGGATCCCCAGCATCGCCGATAATTGCAGATATTGTAATGGAGAAATTTTAAGCAAAATATCGAAGACAAGATTACTGACCAAATATGTAGACGACCTTTTCGCAATTGTAAGGGAGCTCGAAATTGATGACACTTTGGAAACATTGAACAAATATCATAAGGATATAAAATTCAAAAGTGAAGTGGAAAAGGATGAGAAACTATAGTTTCTAGACACCACCGTACATAGAGTAGACAACACAGTAAAACTTGACTGGTACCAGAAAGACATGGCGTCTGGAAGGATACTGATACACTCAGAAAAAAAATTTTACTTAAATTTTAGGAAAATGGATTTTATTACCTAAACTCTTATTTAATAAAATAATTTCCTTAAATAAAGGGCATTTTACCTAAAAAATCTGTTTTTAGGATAAATTTTTTTAGGAGTCCTTTGCCTTAAAATTATGTCATTTTCCTAAACTTTGCATTATTATTTAAAATATAAACAAATATTTACACAGTGGTTATTTTACGTTAAGAATAAATATATTCTATACATTTACGAATAATAATAGGTAATATTTACTATACCAACTTAAATTATTTAATAATATTAAAAAATTATTGCAAATGTTCATATATAATTTTTTTCAGCTGATTGCCACCACCAAATAAAAATTGTGCGACTTTTTCATATGATATGAATAATTGAATTTGGTTGTGGTTAAACTTAGTTTGCCACTTTGGTCACACTACGCCACAAAATCGCTTGTCACATGCGCCGGACGGTTGTCATTTTTACAAGTAAATACATTTTTTGTTGTGTGAAATAAGTGATGTGGCTAACAATAATACATGTACACGGGATTGGAACAAGAAGAAGTACATAAATGAACAATGCAACTTATGTTATATTATTATTTTTCATTTATATGTTTACGGCTCAAACAAAATCAAACAACACCAAACATTCCTCAAACGTGTGATATTCTTCTTCTTGTTAGTGCCTGTGTGGATGCTCTGTAGTTACACAGTATTCGAGCAGTGCATACATACATTTGTGTTTTTCGGTCCCTTTTTGCCTTCGACCGTGAATTGCACTGTTTCTCTTTACTGTCGAGTGTATACAAATTAATATGTAGAAAACAAAAATTTTTGTGAAATAAAATTTAATTATTTGTGAAACAAACAAAATGAAATTGTTTTTATTTTATATATTATATATACATTTTTTGGATATTACTGCTTAAGTTATTGTTATGTTCTACTACCTAAAAACAAATATATAAGGGCATTTATTGTCAAAAATGTAGGCCTTTCTATAACTAACAATTTAAGGGCGTATGCTGCCTTAAATTTTAGGTCAAATATTACCTAAAAAGCCAATTTATTGACGGAAATTTAGGCCTTTCTATTACCTAAAAATACGTTTTATGGCACTACATTGCCTTTAAGTTTAGGACACTTATTACCTAAAAATCTAATTTATTGCTTAGAAAACTTTAGGTAATGAAGGCCTGCATTTAAGTCCATATATTCCTTGGCTGTTTTTTTAGGTCATATGGACTTAAATTTCAGGCAATTTTTAACATTTTTAGGTAATATTTTTTTCTGAGTGTAAACTACCATTCAAATCATCCATCCCACATGAAAATTAATACGGCTAAGAATTTCATCAGACGAGTAATGGAAACCAGCGACCCCATATTCCACCAAAAAAGCAAACGGAAAATTTTCAATATCCTCAAATCCAACGACTCTCCTACAAAAACAATATTCGGACTGTTAAAGACACACAAAAATGGATGTACACACAAAGAAGTAAGATCGGAAAAAATATTCAAGTCGGTGATATATATTCTGAAGTTCTCAGACAGACTCGCCAGATCCGATTGCTATGACAAAAATACAGTCAGAATTGCACACAAACCAAATTACACCTCGGCGATGTTCTTCAGCAAGACAAAAAGCAAAATTTACAAGACGGATAAAAACAACATCATTTATCATATTCCATGTGCTGGTGACGGAACCAACGTATGCAAAAAAGTGTATGTTGGGACGACTAAGAATTAAAAACTAGGATACCTGGACCTAAATCGGACATAAAACGCAGAGGTGAAACCACAATACAAAAAACAGCGCTTGCGGCCCACTGCACGGAGCACTTACACTCTCCAGATTTCTCAGCTGTTAAAATTTTACAGCAAGAGAAAAACTACAAGAAACGAATCCCGAAATATATTGCAGAAAAAAGAGGAGAAATGTGTTTTATTTCGCCGAATTAATGCACATAAAATACACCTGACCTGAAGGGGGTTTGTCCAGGTTCATCCATCTTATACCCCCACATCAGTAAGGCAGGTTTTTTCAGTTGTCATTTTTATTAAAGTAAGAAGTAATAATATGATCGGCGAGCCGTAGTCTAACGCCGTCTTGCTTCGTCTTAAGGCAAAAAGGTTCTGATCTTTTATGTGTATAAGCTGGCTGGCAGCAGGTCTTTTCTTAAGCATATAAATGTATATATGTATATATGTACGAGTGACAATGTAGCATAATTGCTGAGTAATTATATTTCAATAAGCGAGCAGTGGGTTCATGCATATACAGTCAGCAGTATACAAGCGTTGGCTGACTGGTGTTCAAAAGGAGTGTCAGGTTACATTAGCACTTGAAATGAGTACATTGGTTTATATATGCTTACGTATGCAACTAAATGCTACATATTTGTATGGAAATGTATTATATGCATAGACTCACTCCCCTTTTAGAGAAATAACGAAACTTTCTAAGTGTAGTTATTTAATTTAATTTAATTTTTTTTTTTTTTAATATTAATGTTTTTTAGTTGCTATATATGAAATTGGAAACTAATTCTGTGTATTATCTTTTAGTTTAAAGTTTCAATATGTGGTTTGAATTCGAATTTGATAATTTGAAGTTGAATTTTGATTTGAGTGTGAGTTGGAATTTGAATTCGAACGGTTGATCAGGCCATCACTTTCACTTTGGTGATATTAATTTCAGCTTTAATTTGTTCGATTTTCTGGTTAGACATTGAAAATTTTTAACCTATCTTTATGGACTACCTGGGGTTTTTTCTTTCCCAATCTAATGGTAATGTTATCATTAAATTCTATGTTTTCTACTGTAAATGGACCAATATAGTTTTTATCTAATTTGTGTCCAGTTTCATTTCTAAGCAAAACTAAATCTCCTATTTGTAATTCAAAATTGTTTGTAGATTTATCGTAAGCCGTTTTTCGCTTGCCTTTTTCCTTATCCAACATAGCTCTAGCTCTTTTATAAGCTAATTCTAATCAATATTTACTTTCCTTAGCATAATCGTCTACATTATAAAGTGGATCTATTTTATCCAATTTATTAAAATTAATGAACTGTATTATCGTTCTTCCGAATACAAATACGTTTGGACAATAACCGTGTGTTACTGACGGTGTTGTGTTAAAACAATAGGTGAAATAATTCAACCATATATGCCAATCAGTTTTATCAATCGAAATATAAGAGCGTATGTACTCATTAAATGTTCAATGGCTACGTTCAACAGTACCTAATGTTTGATGGTGGTATGCTGTTGAATGTATTTTGTTTATCTTCATATATTTACACAAATCTGTTATAATTGAATTTTTATATTCAGTACCCATGATTATGTTCATAGGACCATATTTGATTATGAAAGATTCAAATATTGCCTTGGCAACTGTGTTAGCATTTTTATTAGGTATTGGTATTGCGACTAAGTATTTTGTTAGATCGCATATTATAGTAACTGCGTACTCATTGCCATTCTCAGTTTTGGGAAGTGGACCAATGGTATCGATCAGTAATGTATCGAATGCTGTTGAAGGTGTTTGTGTTACGGTCATTGGTGTTTTAGTATGTGTTATAGTTTTAGCTTGTTGACATTTGTCACAAGTCTTGACATACTGTTTTATCGTTTTAGTCATTAGAGGCCAATAGAAATGTCTTCTAATTTTAGACAGGGTTCGCGAAATCCCTGAATGTCCTCCTTCAATAGGATCGTCATGGTATTTTGACAGAACTGCTTTTATTTGAGCGAGATTATTTTTGTCTATAATGTTCACCTTTTGTAGCATGCTTATACTGACCCTTTTTAAGGTTCTATTTCCCATTTCTTTAAATTTATTTAGTGAAACAATTCCGAAAATTTGTTCCCAGGGTGACATTTGAAATTTTGTTATGCCTTGTATTCCGGCTTCTGAATTAAGCCTTTGGAAGAACTGACCTAAGTCAAAGTCTCCATTAGAATGTAGGTCGGTAACACTAAAGCGAGAAACAACTCGTTTTCCTCGATTAAACAAGCATTTGCACTTGTCGAGTTTTAGTTTCGTTAGCTTTTTGACACTTTCGTTATTTAATGTGTCATAGACATTGGGCTTTACAAATTCTTTTTCTTTCTGATGCTCAATCAATTTATTAGCATTGCTACTTGTAGCTGAACTGCATTGTGTACCTGCGCAGGTATTTTCCTGTCTGGTTGCGGATCTTGTAGATACCTTCAACACTTGTCTATTCATGTTTTTTAGTTCTTTGATTGTTATTCTTGATAGGGCGTCACTTCCCTTGAGGTATTCAACAGTGAAGTCATATTCTTCCAGGTCTAGTCTCATTCGAGTTAATTTAGAGCTTGGATTTATCATGGAAAACAGGTACGTTAGCGGCCTGTGATCGGTTTTAACTACACTCAGAAAATTATTTTTCTATATTTAAGAAAATCGCCCTAAAATCGAAATCGCCCTTAAATTTAGAAAAAATTTCTATATTTAAGAAAAAAAGTTCTGAATTTTAGAAAAGTTGCCCTAAAAATTAATTTTTTAGAAAAAACTTTCTAAAAATTAGAAAAATATATTTTTTTTTCTAAATTTTAGGGTGAATTTGCTTTATTGTCTTTTCTAAGTTTTAGGGTAATTTCGCCTTTGATTTAAGAAAATATTTGTTACAAATTTAGGGTACTATGCCCTAAAATTAAGAAAATAAACCCTAATTTTAAGAAAGTTTTTCTAAATCCACCACCTTTCCTAAAATGTTTGAAAAATTGACGAAGCCGTCCATGTGATGGCATTCGTTTACACACACTAATATCCATTCGCAATGCCTGAAGAATATAGATGTGTTGAGCAAGTTTTTGTTTTGTCTTGACATTCGTTACACCATGTAATCGATTAAAGGATTGTATAAAATATAGTCAATGTTAAAAACACCTAAATATAAATAAAAAACATTAAAAAGAACCATTAAATAAGAAAAAAAATTACGGTCCTACGGGGACTTGATCCCAGTACCAGACATTTTCTAAGCTAATGTCTTATCCACTTATCCACGAACCTTGCTTTTTATTGAGTGGCAAAAGTGAGTACTTAAGCGACAAATACGGCACAAATATTTATAGGTACGATTTTAACGCAAGGTATTGCTAAACAAAATTAAAAAAAAAAAACATTAAAAAACGAACATTAAATAAAAAACATAAAAATAAAAAGTTTGATCCTAGTGGGACTTCATCCCAGGCCTCCACGTTTGCTAAGCGAATGTCAAATCAACTAGACCAACTGCGTACATTCTTAACTACGGTTATGACGCAACGTCTTAAGGCTAATAGTCGAGTGGGCTAAGACTTCGTCCGTGTGTTCAGTATTTGTGAGTGGTCCCGAGTTCAAGTCCCAGTAAAGAGTAAGTAAAACAAAATAATTGTTAATGCTTATTTCAAAATTAATTTATAGCTTAAAAAAAAGTAGGTTCGTTGAAGAGGTGACGGGAGGTTGTGATTGGGTGAAGTTTAAGAGGGGTGGATCCAACAACGCCGATAAGGTCAAGGTTTTTTGAAGCCTTGTCTACCCTTGGTATACCAGCAAAGTACGTTCGTCTTTGCATGATGACGTTGAGAAGTACACAAAGCTCCGTCAAAATAGGAAATAACCTTTCCGAACCATTTGATACCAAGAGAGGTTTTAGGCAGGGCGATAACTTATCGTGTGACTTCTTCAATCTACTGATGGAATATATACTGCGCCAGTGCCCACATGCCAACAGAACGGGCGCCTTTATTTATGAAGATCTAATGCTACTCGCATATGCCGATGAAATCGAAGCAGGGCGTTTTCAGAGATTGAGAGGCAGTCAGAACTGATGGGCTTAGGACAAGACGAAATACCTTGTATCCGCGGACAAAAAGTCCTTGCGTCTTGGACAATTTGTTACAATGGGAGAATACAACTTTAAAGTTGTAAACGATTTTGTTTACCTCGGAACGACGATAACCAGCGACAACAACATCAGTCTGGAAATCCGACGAAGGATCACTCTTGCAAACCGATGCTACTACGGGCTAAGTAGAGAGCTCAAGAGCAGAGTCGCTAATCATCCCAGTCCTGCAATACGGCGCAGAAGCATGGACAATGACAGCAGCGGATGAAGCGGCGATTGGCGTGTTTGAGCGAAAGATTCTTCGGAGGATTTATGGACCTTTAAAAGTTGGCGATGTTTTCCGCATTCGAAATAATGACGAACTGTATGAGCTCTATGGGGACACCTGTCTGGTCAAGCGCATAAAGCAACAGCGGCTGCGCTGGTTAGGACATGTCACCAGAATGGACGAAGAAGCTACAGTAAGGAAAGCTTATTATTCGAAGGCGGCTGACTACGGAGGAAGAGGCAGGCGGGGGAGACCTCGACTAAGATGGGATGACCAGGTTCGGGCAGACCTTGCCAAGCTTGGTGTGACCAACTGGTCGCAGCTCGCACGGAGCAGAACCGACTGGCGGACATTGATGGCAGCGGCCGAGACCGTCGAACGGTTGTGATGCATGCATAGGGCCAATCAAGAATAAGAAGAAGAAGAAGGATCCAACAACAACCAAAACGGTTGGTCTGTGGTCGGTCGTCCTCCTCTTTCTACATTTTTTTTTTTAGCTGCCAGCTGCTTCCTTCTCATGCCAGCGCTGCCATAATCGCTTGGGAATTTTAAATCGACATAACAGCTGAAATTGTTTAAGAGAACACAATTTCTATTTTTTAGAAAAGCATTTTCTTAAATATAAGGCGAGTCGCCTTTGGCCCTTTTTTTAGGGCGATTTTCTAAATATTAGGGCGAAAAAGGCACTTTTTAGGGCGAGTTGTTTTTTGAGTGTAGGAAATGCTTGCCATATACATAAGGTCTGAATTGCCCAGTGGATAGCAGCTAATTCCTGCTCAGTTGTGGATTTATTACTTTCGCCTTGTGTAAATGCTCTTGACGCATAAGCAATTGGTAATTGCATGCCATTATGATTCTGGGTAAGCACTGCACCACAAGCGTGCTTACTGGCATCTGTGTTGATGCAAAATTCTTTAGAAAAATCGGGATATTGCAATAATGTTGGCTTCATTAAGGCTTCTTTAAGGTACTCGAATGCGTTATTGCATTCAGAAGTCCATTTAAATTGAATGTTTTGCGAAATTATTTATAAAACGTCTATAGTAATTACAGAAGGCTACGAATCTTCGTGCACTATCTGCATCTGTTGGGACTGGGTAATTTTTGATTACATCGTATTTTTTGTCATGTGGTAGGATGCCTTTGTCGGTACATTTGTGACCGAGATATGTAACCTCATGCATAAAGAATGAACATATCTCTGGATGTAATTTTAAATTAAATTTGCGACAAAGTTGGAAAACATTTGTCAGATTTTTGAACATGTGTTGTTCTGAACATCCGATAACTACGAGGTCATCCATATAAAGAAATGCTTGCGATGGTTCTAGACCGGAAAATGCAAGTGTCATCATACGCATAAATGAATTTGGGGCTACCTTTAGTCCATAGGGTAATCACGTGTAACGATAAGAGCCAGTGCTCGTTGAAAATTATGTTAAATTTCTTGATTTCTCATCTAATTCGATCTGGTGAAATCAAGACATGAGATCGAGACATAAAAAATATTTAGCTCGACCTAGCTGATCAAGAATATCTTCTATTCTTGGGAGTGGAAATTTATCAGCAAGTAGTTTTTGTTTTATTTGGCGGTAATCTACTACTAAACGCCATCTTTTTTTCGTTGAATTTGGAAGTGATTTCTTGGAAACCATGAGAAGTGGGCTGTTGTATTCTGATGTGGATGGTTCGACTATACCATCTCTAATTAATTTCTCGACCTGCTTATCTATTTCAGGTTTTTCGGAGTATGCATTTCGGTAGTTTTTTTATATATACTGGTGTTTTATCACTTATTCTGAGTTTTTGCTTATAAAAGTTGTTAGCTGATATGGGCTCTAATTCGAGACCGAAGATATCGGAGAATTTTGTACATAATGCTGTTAATTTTGTCTTGAAAGGTGCTGGGAAGTTTAATTTTGAGAGAATTTCTTTTGATCTGGAGTCTTCACCTGGTGGTGATGAAGTATTTCATAATCATTCAATGACTCAAATTGTATATTATCGATTTTGATTTCTGCGATTGCAGCCGTTGTATTTAAAATACGAAGAATTGCACAGTCTGTGTTGACTATAGTGCTGACTATTATTACTCCAGGTACTGGTTCCTGATTAGGTACCAAGACTGATTTTTCGGACGATGACAATTTTACTTGTCGAATTACTTCTGATCTGGACGGTAGTATTAACGTATCATCGTTAATATTTTGTTTTATTGGTGTCCTGATCTTATATTTATAGGCCTGATGACTAACACTTCGTTATCGTTGAGGTAGTCTATCATACAGTTGTATTTAGAAATGAAATCAATGCCAATTATACCGTCACCGGGTATTGGAAAGTTTTCAGGTACCACATGGAAATTGTGTGGTACTATATAATTGTCGATTTGTAGATCTAAATCTGTTAGACCTAAAGATCGAGTTGAACCTTCACCAATTCCTGAAATGTTGACTATTATTTCGGGGTTCAAATTATTGTACGTGTGTGAGTAGTTTTTAATTATTGAAGTGTCTGCACCAGTATCTAGAATTAGTACTATTTTCTGATTTGTTGTGGCATTATGTAAAGTAATAATATTTTACAGATTAAGATTGAATGTGTATATTTTTACTGTTGCTGTTGTGCGTTGTTGCTCAAGGGGGCTTGGGTGTTTTCCGAATTTGTTATTCGTATATTTCTATTATTGTTGTTATTACTGTTCCGGTTATTTTGGTTATTCTGGCCGCCTCTATAATTATTATTATAGGCGCCTCTACCACGATTGTTATATCTGTTATTATAACCATTATATTGGTTATTCTGACGATCGCCTTGGTTACCTTGGTAACCACGTCCTCTATTGCCATTATTGTTATAGGGACCGCGTCCATTCTGGCCGCGATTTCCTCTGTTGGCGTAATATAAAACGGTGTCTGTTTTACCTGTTGCTTCTGTGCAACTATTAACAAACTTTGATATCGCATCATTCATAGTTGTGAATGTGCATGCTTGCATGCGTGCATGCATGATAAGTTTAACCTTATCAAATTCATTGACATAGCCTTTACCGCTTGTTGAACGCTGTATTTTGATGCTAGTTCTGGAGTTAATCCGTCGTGGATGTAAGCTCCTTCCAAAGCCTTTACTAGCTGTTCAACTTCTTTGGTATATATATTAGCAGTTTTGTTTTTCTGTTGTAGATTTAGAAGTCTGGCTGAAATTACTTCAACCGAATCTCCTTTAATTGTTGCCCTGAGTTTTGAAATTATTTCTTGTATTGAATTTTCAGTACTAATGAGATTCCGGGCGTGTCCTTTTAGTTTGGTCTTTATGACCGAGACTGCTATTAACTCATGCGTCTCTTTAATAGAGTCCACTAATGTGAGAGCATCTTTAAAACTTTGTAAGTTTTCGGCCTTACCATCAAAGTCGGGTGTTA
Source organism: Lordiphosa stackelbergi (assembly GCA_018904235.1). Taxonomy (NCBI): domain Eukaryota; kingdom Metazoa; phylum Arthropoda; class Insecta; order Diptera; family Drosophilidae; genus Lordiphosa; species Lordiphosa stackelbergi. The sequence goes on from JAEIFU010000414.1 coordinate 56,009, forward strand.
GGCTCGAGGCTGTTTTTATAAAGTCAACTACTGATGCCATGTTTGTATTTGTTGTTTGTATTTCTAATTGACGTTCGTTAATATTTGGCTCATTAGTGGTTTGAGGACGTTCCTCTTCATCAGTCGATAAATCAGGGTCGAATTTTGCCGCTTCTGGGTGAAAATCGCTTGTCCATTGACGTTGGGATATAGATGTGCAATTTATGCAAGTTTGAGATTTTTATTAATCTCTTACGGGCTCCTTCGAAAACTGTTCTTGCTTGCAGCAAGTGGATATCTGTTAATCGTAAATTATTAATAGTGTATAGTTGTCCTGTAGCGTTATAGTGATTTATCAAGATTCTAGTGTGCTTTATTATTTTGTTCTTTGAAATACGTCTAGTATTTTACTTATAAGATTTTTCAAAGTCACTTTTGTGTGTAATTACTTCGTTTACAATTTCTGACCATTCCATTGAATTATCACTTCATTCTAATTATTGTTTTACCGGCCATCTGACTGTTTACTTGCTTCAATTTAAACCTTATCTAGGTCATTTGCCTTACTAAGATATTACTTTTTAATGCACTTGCTCTGCAACTGTGTTGTGGCCTTATTTGAATGCCATTGAGTGTGGCACATCAACGTTCTCCATCTGTCGGCAGCGACAGAGATACGAAGACGACCAACTCCGACCAAAAGGAGGAAAAGGTTTGGAGTGGGAGAAAGAATTTGCCAGAAGTCAGTCGAAATCGGAACTGCAAAGACCGTGGGTGGCGACGATCAGCACTAAAACACACAAAATTACCAAAAGACACTCCAAACAAAAAAAAATTAACCGCAAGCATCCGAAACAAAAAAAAAATCGAAGTTAAACATTAAACGTACGCGTACGAATAAATATAGGCTAGCGACCTGTTACGCGCTATGCCAGAAACCTAAACCGATATAATACAAAATAAATCTGAAAAAAAAAACTCAAAACCGAAGGCCGAGCATTTTCTCAACTGTGCAATTTAAATATTTTTTTGTTGTTGTTGATCCGGAGGGTAACTTATTTTTGCTCCCAATATATATGGAGGGATCTATGCTTGGATTCCACTCCTTGTGCACCACCCATCAACATTTTTGAGGCTGTCGAAGTTGTAGCCAACATTTTACCAGCGGCGAATGAATTGTAAATTCAAATAGCGACCTATCTGCATTTACGAAACAGCTGTAGTTGGAGAGAAGAAAAGATTTCACGGCAAATTCGGCCTTCAGTTCAACGACCTGTCGCAATAAAACAGAAGCCATTGGGAAAAGCAAGGAGGGCGAACAGAAGGGAACAGGCGCATCAGGAGCGACAAGTGCCATCCAGCACGTCGACACATTTGAGAGAAGGAGAGAGGACTGGAGCACTGGTGCCCAAGGCAGCAGCATCGGACAGCCTGGAAGTCAGCGGCAGCGAGAATAGGGGGGCGGGTGTCAATAGATCTGCTAGGCCTAGATAGAGAGAAAGAGAGCAGCTACGGTTTTTCTGTTTGATTTACAAAAGTGCGCGGCTTGCGAGTGTGTACGGTATTTTTATACCCTTGGAGAGGGTATATTGAAATTGTCCGGATGTTTGTAACGCACAGAAGGAAGCATCTCCGACCACATAAAGTATATATATTCTTGATCAGCATGACGAGCTGAGTTGATATAGCCATGTCCGTCTGTCCGTCCGTCTGTCCGTCTGTCCGTCCGTCTGTCCGTCTGTCCGTCTGTCCGTCCGTCTGTTTCTATGCTATCTCCTCCCTCAGTTTTAAAGCAATCGTAACCAAACTTTGCACGAAGTCTTTTAGTACAAATACGCTGCACATTTGTCGGAACCGGCCGGATCGGATGACTATAGCATATAGCTGCCATAGGAACGATCGGTTGAAAAAGTAGTTTTAGTGAGAAAAACTTTTTTGTTTTCAATGCTATCGCTCCCAACCCTCGTATTTATAAGTTTTCTATGCTTCCACATAATTTCAGCAAGTTTTATGCAAATCGGGCAACTATATAGTATAGCTGCCATACAAAAGATAGGTAAAAAAAAAAGTTTTAGTATGAAAAACTTTTTTGTTTTCAATGCTATCGCTCCCAAACTCGTTACTGATCAATATGATATGCTAACACACAATTCTGCCAAGACTGATCCAAATCGGATGACTATAGCATATAGCTGCCATAGGAATGATCGGTCGAAAAAATAGTTTTAGTGAGAAAAACTTTTTTGTTTTCAATGGTAGCGTCTTTGTACGTTCCAGTTATGAATATTATCTGTCTCAACACAATTTTGGAGAATTTGATCAAAATCGGATGAATATATCATATAGCTGCCATATAAAAAACTGGCAGAAATATATCGTGCTCCAAGGGTATATAAACTTCGGTCGAGCCGAAGTTAGCTTTCCTCTATTTTTTTTTTGTGTTTCTTCTCCACAGCAAACCTTCGGCCTGAGATGCTGGCGCCAACATCCATCGACGGGTAAGTGCTTAAAGCAATTGAAAAAAAAAATAAAACAAGAGAACCTATAAAGAAAAAATATCTGATCGCACGCAAAACCCAATAAGCGACTTAAACAAGCGACTAGGCGAACAGATCTTGTAGGTGGCCTAAGAATCTCTGGCTGTGCATAACACAGCGTTTGATTTGCTAATATGTTTGTTTTTTTTTTTTGATTTCTTATTGCTGCTTGCATTTGGCACTTGATTGCAGAACAGGTCACAATTAATTAAATAGGCCTTACAAATGAATTATATTTGTTATTAAAATATATTATTTTATTTACCTTTTTTTTTTGTTAAATGAAATGAAAAATGAATTATTTAGTATTTTTCTCAGTTTTTTTTAGTTATTAATTTTTTTATTCTTTTTATTTAAATCTTAAATTGGCATTGCTTACATATTTTTTTCTTTTAATTTCTTTAAACATGAAAAGATTAATAAATGAAATTGTTTAGTTTGTGTAACATTATAAATATGAAAAACTAATCTTTTAATTTGAGCTGGTATTGGGGGCATCTGCTTTGCCATTGAGGCCATGGAATTCCTGAGCCAGGAATGGGTTTGACCTGACGGACGAGGACTAGCATCAGGGGATCAATCACGATGGCCAAGGTTGGTCCAACGGCCACGCATAAGCGTGAGAAGGGGTGGGTTAAGGCCAGACCACCGATCATGCAAATGATCAAGTTGGAGAGCGTGTGTGTGAACATGAGAGCGAGAGAGAATCTGAGCGCAAGGAACAGCTGGGGATGTATGTGTGAATGAGTGAGAATGAAAGTAACTGGGGGATACATAGTATGAACGAAATGGGTTCGAGTGAATGTAGAGCGTGTGTGCGATTGAATGAGAACGACAACTTATGGGTGGATCGGACAGCTATCTTTGACGGACATTTTTTCATCTATCGACTTTAGGCACGAAGTAGTAGTGTAAATGTATTGATTGTGTTTGAGAGAGGAAGGCATCCAAAAGGACCACCCCGCATACGGCGAGCCGAGCCGGGCTGCCAGCGTGCCGACCAGGAGCGCAATCCTGCTTCATGTAAGAATCAACAAACACAACAATTGGCGCCCAACGGATTGTTCAAGGACGGAGACGTTTGTTGCGATTAAATATCATTTTTTTAACGTAACTTTCTTGGGATTTTTTATTTATTATGTGTTTTTTTTTAGCGGATTATAGAAATTCTTTTCGTGACAGCTACCCAGGCTTCGGGGACTTTACCCTGTTACATGGTGAGGCAGAAAGCGAGGGAGTTTTATTGAAGAGGCTTGACAGCTTGGCTACGATAGGTGAGAGATGCCAAAAAGCCAATGAGTCAACGTGGAGTAAGGGGGTTTACAGATAAGTAAGTTACCGGAAAGTCTAATTGGACGGCGTTCTGCAAAGTTGCTAACAACTGCAGAGCTGAGTTAATATGAGTCTGGAACTATCAGGGTAGCAAGAAAGGGGCTGGTCACGCTTTTGGAAATGCTCAATCAGAGTGAGTTGATGCTGAGGTGGTTTCCTAGTGCTGCTCAATGACATGGGGGGAGGGGGAGGACGGATTTGCGCTAAATTGGACAAAAAAGCCCTAAAAAAAAAGGAAAACAGGAATTTGGGTAGAAAAGAAAAACGATGATAAAGGACCGGCCATTGTAGGTGTCCCAAAAATACAGGCTCTATTATATTTATGAAAACTATATCAAAACCGAAACGAAAATAAAAAAAACCCAAAAATTATTTTTTTTATATATTTTTCCTTTATATTTTTACATATATTTTCTTTTTATTTTTATTTTTATTTATACATGTATATTAATTTTTTATTTTATATATATTTATTAATTTTTCTCATATATATTTTTTTTATATACCTATATATATATATTTTTTTAATTTTTTTTTTTTTTGCATATATTGTTCGTTTACAATATAGTATAGTTTTTTCAGGCGTTCAGTTTCTGAATATATGAAAATAAAGTAGGAGGTTTAGAAGGGAAAGAAAAATTTAGTTTCTTTCCTTCAGCAAAAGACGAGCTAAGAGGGAAAATTATAGATACGCCGGAGACTTCGGCTGCAGACAAAGAGCAAGACTGCTCCATAAGCTTTGGTAGCAAGTTGGACCTGCTTGGCACATTGGCAGATTGTAGTAGCATGGCGGAGGATGAATCGGGAGCCGTAGGCAGGGTAGACCTGGGATTCGGGCTACCACAATGGCGATCCAGCACTGCTGCAGACTTGCGAAAGCCAGAAGTAGAAGAGTCGGAGTTAGGCCAAGTATCCAAAATGGTAGCCGCGTTGCTGATGCAAAATTCTGATCTGGTGAAAACGGTAGGAGGACTGAGAACAGAAGTAGCGGGACTACACAACCGAATTGTCGACATTGAGGCATCTGAGGCAGCGAGAAGCGCAGGGGTGCCGCCAGCTGAAACATCAACGCTAACAGAGATGGGGCAGCAGCGCCAACCATTGCAAATGCAGCGAGGGTTGCCGCAACAAGTTCAGCAGGCACCGTATCTGCAAACAGGTGTCCAGGCACAACCACGGCAGTTGCATCAAAACGCTCCTCCATTGCACATGCAACAAGGGTTACCACAGCAAGTTCAGCACACACCTTATTTGCAACAAAGTAGCCAGACAGCAACAACCGTTGAATCAAAACGCTCCTCCATTGCGAATGCAACAAGGGTTGCCTCAGCAAGTTCAGCAAACACCTTATGTGCAACCAGGTAGCCAGACACAGCAACATCCGTTGAACCAAAACGCTCAACAGCAAGATATGATGGAAGGAAGTGCAGAAGACCTGTCATTCGATCACACCTCAGCTGGTTGGTCTCTACCACGCACCGTCGGACTGGACCGGTGGAATATAAAGTTTGACGGATCCGGTAAAGGAATGACAGTAGAAAGTTTCCTATTTCGTGTGGACCACATGCGGGAACAATATGGGGTTACTATAGGCCAGGTTTATCGGGAATTCCATAGCTTACTGTCAGGCGCAGCTTCAAAATGGTACTGGCAAATCATGGAAGATCGGGCCGATGATGTGAATTTCGGGTACTATTCACTAAAAATGGAATTAACAGCTGCTTTTTCAACCTCTGATAACGATTATACTACGATCAAGGAAATTATGGAGAGGAAACAGGGAGTAAACGAGCCTTTTGAGGAGTTCTATGCTGAAGTGCATAACTTACATTTTAAGTTGAGAAAGAAAACACACAAGATACCAGAGGATAGTTTAGTTGGGATTTTAAAGGATAATTGTGGATTTAACAAAAGGGAGGACTGCTATACTCGTCAACTGTGCAGTCGCTCGCAGCTTTTAAGAGAGAAGGAGTTAGAGCTAAAAAATGGCTCCGAGAACGAAGAACTAGAGCTCGGCAGGTCAATGAGATTGTGGACGATGGCCACACTCAGGAGGAAGAGTATGAGGTAGAAGCTTTCGAGAGAAATCAACGGCAAGGACCGGGAGGAAGCGCGCCAGGAAACAGGCGAGGAGAGAGGGAACAGGAGAGAGGGAACAGACCGTCCCAAAGAACGGCAGCAGGAGAGGCATATTGCTCGTCGCCGTTCCACTTAGCGATCTCCCAAGCGATTTCTACGTAAAGCAGGGGGTGACCGGAGTAGCTAGAAAAGCAAGCTGCAATTCTGCTTTTCATCAATCCAAATGTTTCGCCTGTGGTAAATCGGACTCATATCTGGCGGTGACAGCTCCTTTTTTAAAGCGCAGCCTTCCAGGAGCTCCGGTGACACCTGGACAGGCACCCCAAAACCCGCAGCAGAAATAAAGAAAACAGCCGCGCAGAGCACAAAACAAATTTCTCCACATAAGAGCCTGCATGAACGATTGCAGGAGTATGAAGAGGCTCGGGCGCGAATATTTGGAGAAGAGTAGGAAAAACCGGTGTGGACAACGAGAGAATATAGAAAGATCCAGAAGCTACGTCAAAGGGATTCAGATGCGAAACTGCTGAAGGAGATGGTGGTGGCCACCGTGGTGTCAGTGGAACATAAAAACAGGTTCTACGCGCGCACCAAAGTGGACGACGAGGAAATTGTTGCCTTGCTGGACTCGGGGGCAAGCGCAAATTGTATCGGCAGGGGAGCAGAGAGTTTTTTAAAAGGACGTGCACATAAGATGAGACGTATGACTGGGCAAAGTGTGAAAACAGCCGATGGTGGAAAAACCGAAGTGCAGGCAATTATTACGCTGCCTGTTCTACGGAATGGAAATCAAAGGATTTGGATTTTCTGGTAGTGCCGGCGTTACAGAAGGCGTTTAATTTTGGGATAGGGTTTTGGAAAAAGTTCGGATTGTCTGTGATTAGCTCGACTGAGAGGCCCGGAATAGGTGATGTTAAGGAGAAAGTGCTGACCGTAAGCGAGCTAAGCGATTTGGAGGAGCCAGAGCGGCAGGAAACTGCGTATATGCCACATGTCCTGACACAGCAACAATCAGAAAAGCTGGAGTCAGTCAAACAATTATTTCCTTCATGCACGGTGGTAGGATTGGGCAAAACAGATTTGGAGGAGCACATAATTGAGGTGACAAACGAAGGAGTGCCCATCAAACAAAGACACTATCCTATTTCTCCTCATAAACAGTCCTTGTTGTTCCCAGAGTTGGACAGAATGTTGTCGTTGGGGGTAATAGAAGAGAGCAACAGCAGTTGGAGCTCGCCCGTGACGTTAGTGGTAAAAGGGCCCAAAGTGCGGATGTGCTTAGATGCACGTAAAGTTAATGAGCGCACAATAAAAGATGCGTACCCCTTGCCTCACATCGAAGGTATCCTTAGCAGGCTACAGAACACCCACTACATTTCGGCGATCGATTTAAAGGATGCGTTTTGGCAGATCCCGCTGGAGAAGAAGAGTCGAGAAAAAACAGCATTTACTGTTCCTGGTCGTCCATTATACCAGTTCACAGTTATGCCATTTGGCCTATGTAATGCCGCCCAGAGGATGTGTCGGTTAATGGACAAGGTGGTACCAGCAGCGCTAAGGCAAAACATTTTTGTATACCTGGATGATTTGTTGGTGTGCTCATCCACATTTGAAGAGCATATGGAGATATTGCAGCAACTCAGTGTTTGTTTGGTTAAAGCCAAGTTAACGATAAATGTAGATAAAAGCAAGTTTTGCTACCAGCAGGCGCGATATCTGGGACACGTGGTTGGCGGAGGGTGCATTAAAACTGACGACAGCAAAGTACAGGCAGTAAAGGACTTTCCAGAGCCACAAACACCAAAACAACTGCGGAGGTTTCTAGGTATGACCGGATGGTATCGACGGTTCATACAAAATTATGCTATTCTTGCAGCGCCATTACAGATAGCCTGACCAAAGACCGGATAAAGAAATTCACGATGACAGAAGATGAAAGACGAGCTTTCGAAGCGTTAAAAGCTAGTTTAGTGTCAGCGCCAGTACTAGTGACCCCCGAATTTAAAAAGCCTTTCACCATTCAATGTGATGCCTCGACGACTGGGGTAGGAGGAGTACTTTTCCAAGAAGACGAGGAGGGCAATGAGCCTCCAAATTATGTCTGCAAAACTAAATAAGGCGCAGAAAAGCTACAGCATTACAGAACTTGAGTGTAATGCGGCTGTGCTCAGTATTAACAAGTTCAGGCCGTATGTAGAGGGCATGCAGTTTAGGGTGATTACGGATCATGCCAGTTTAAAATGGCTAATGGGCCAAAAGGATCTATCTGGAAGGTCAGCGAGGTGGAGTCTGAAATTGCAAGCTTTCGATTTTTCTATTGAGCACCGAAAGGGAGCGCAAAATATAGTCCCAGATGCGCTTTCTAGAATACATATGGATGAGCTACACGCAAAAAATGATTTAGATATTGATCTTTTGTCGCCGGCTTTCAGATCCGAGGAGTATAAATCTTTATTGCAATCCACACAAGAGAGAAAAGACGAACTACCTGATTTGTGCACATCTGAAGGATATCTCTATAAGCGGACGGGCTTTCGAACTGGAGATACAATTGAGGAGGATAGGGCGTGGAAACTCTGGGTGCCAGCTGAGCTACGAGAAGATTTGCTAAGCCGGTCCCACTATTCAGCAGCGGCAGGACATGGTGGTATCCATAAAACCTTGAAAAGAATACGGCAACGAAATTACTGGCCCGGATTAGTTACTGACGTACTAGATTTGGTTAAAGGGTGTTGTTTATGTTCCTTTTCCGCATTCCCGTAGTTAACTAGTTCCAAGGTCTTTTTAAGAATGTTTAAAATGTGAAGCTATCTTGACTCTGGTGTGAGCAAGTTTTATATTAAAAAGTGAAGTCAAAGAGAACAGCCGTGTGTTCTTAATTTTTAAAGGAAATTAATTTTGCTTACGCGCAAGCGCCTCTACCACCAAGGATCAACCCCCACACCACCTTCACCTTACCACAACATTTGGTCCAAACGAGCCGGATTGGAAGGATTTGAAGACCCCCCGAACCAGCAAGCAGCGTCGGTGCAACACCATAAAAAAAAAAAGTTAAGTTCAAATTGCCATTATATGTGTATTCTCCAACTAGCAATTTGCCACTCCATTTGTTTTGCCAGCTTGGCCTCCACTTTGTATTTGGCAAGCCATCTAGTCTGACAATACACATATATCCCTCCATTGCATACGTAAGTATGCAACTGATTTAAAAAAAAAAAAATCATGGGTCATTGCCTGAGGAGGCAGCCATATTGGCAGCTGACATACATACATATACATCCACTCCACCATACATACATACACATCCTCTCCATCATACATACATACATACAGGGTTGTCCATATTCGACGGACCCATCTGGCAACGCCATAACTTTAGACAGAGATGTCAGATCGCTTAATGACATACCGCGTTTGAAGCGTCAGTCCAAGCAGATTTTTACCATGGAACAATACACGCCACGCGAGCGCTCTGAAATAGTTGAAATTTACATTCAACAGAACAAGTCAATTGTGAAAACTCAACGTGCTTTTAAAAAATTTCACATTTTCACATTTCACATTGAATGGGACCGTAAATAAGCAAAATTGCCGTATTTACGCCACTGAAAATCCTCAGGAGATTCAAGAAGTGCCTCTTCATGACGAAAAAGTCACAGTTTGGTGCGGCGTTAGTGCGAAAACGGTCATTGGGCCGTTTTTCTTCCAAAATGAAAATGGCCATGCTGTTACCATCAACCAGGAGCGTTATCGCGACATGATGACCAATTTTGTGATGCCAATTATTCGTCGAAAGCGTATGAGGCAGTTCTGGAAATTGTTTCCGGGCCGTTTGATGTCGAAAAGTGGTGATTGGACTGTCCACCGCGTTCGCCCGATTTGACGCCGCCTGACTTCTTCTTGTGGGGATATTTGAAGTCAAAGGTTTACGTTAACAAGCCAAGGACCGTAGAAGAGCTCAAGGACAACATTCGTGAAGAAATAGCAGCTATTCCGGCCGAAATGTAGGCGAAATCGATGGAAAATGCTGCAAAAAGGGCACAATACGCCATCAACGCCAGAGGCGGCCATTTGAGAGATATCATATTCAAAAATTGATGTAAACAAATCTACTTGGAACAAATTAAATGATTAAGATTGCCAACCGCCAAATTTTTATTTTTTTCTTAGATTTTTTTAAAAAAAACATGGGTCCGTCGAATATGGGCAACCCTTTACATACACGGCTTTTTATAAAAAGTGCTTTTCCATAAATCCATTGGCCGCCAAATTGAATTTGGTAACACACCGAACGCACATTCATCCATAACAATATTATCATATTTGGCGCAAATTTACATACATACAACTCCACACAATAAGCTTCGTCCGTCGAACAAAACAGTCGCAGAGTTTAGAGCTCCTTACTAAATTAAAAGTTACGAACAAATCAATAAACAATTAAATAGCTTTCTTGGGCAGGATTCCCAATAAGTGCCGTGGCAAAGCTTTTGTATGTGCAAACCTTCATAGCAAGTGCAATTAACAATAATAATAAACAAACAATATAGCAAACATAACATTGTTTGGGTGCTTGTGCGCGCGCAACTTCGACCTTTGGCCATCAAACAGTTTGTTGTTCTATTCTCTCTTTCTGTGAATATCGAGAGAGTGCATCGAACTCCATCAAACCAACAATAACACTAACATAAACCAAAGCAACGTCAAAACAAGAGACGGACAATGACCAAACCTTCGTCAGCTGGAGCAAAGCGTGTACGAAGCGATTCGTCCATCGATCTGAAGGCGGGTCGCACTTCTGATACCCCTTCGCGCCAATTGATTGAGCTGATTAATCAACGTTTTGCTGAGCAGGCGCTTCATATTAGCAACAGCATGCGGGTGGCTGAGGAGCGGACCATGCATGAAATGGAGTCTAAAATGAGTGGACTTGTTGGAGAGCTGGAGCAACTGGCCCGGCGTGTGCACGCTCTGGAAGCGGTAAACGTTCAGGCGTTACGGGCTAAGGTAGGAGAGCTGGAGGCAAAACTGGAGGCCAGGTTTGCAAATGAAGCAAATGCAAACATAGCAGCTAATGTGAGAGTGCACGGGGTACGCTTTATGGAGGACGAGAATCTGAAGACCCTATTCTATCACCTCTTCTTTTCACTTGGTCTCAGCCCTCCACCGAAAATTAGTGAGATATTTCGCATAAAGCCCCGTGGTCCAATACACCCAGTCCTTGGACCAATCATAATCATAAAGTTTGAGAGTGTGCAAGAAAAGAAAAGTTATTGCGTGCGGCTGGAGCTTACAGGCGAAGCTCCAATCAAGCATTGACACTTAATATGCTGGGTATGGACTCTGAGGCAGCATTCTACATCAACGAACAGCTGTCTAAAACCAACTATGAGCTTTTCAAAGAGGCTATGAGATTGAAAAATCTCAAGGCCCTGACGGCTGTCTTCACTCGGAATGCAGTTCTGCACGTCAAGAAGAGGGGAGGCAGCGAATATGAATGCATAAAGAGCATGCAAGAGCTTAAAGCTTTAGAAGTCGCTTCACCAGCGGAGGTATAATGATGTAATAATTATGGGCGATCTTAATAGCAATATTCTAACTGAAAACCACCTAAGTAACTCCATGGCATCGCTTGGCTTAGAACTAGCTAATCAAACAAATCCAACACATTTTACTAGCACCTGTAGCAGCTTACTTGACGTAATATTTGTAAATGACACCAACAAAATCCTATTATATGACCAGCTTACTGTGCCAGGTTTTTCAAAGCACGACCTCCTGTTTATGTCCAATGACATATATTTGAATGTTAGTGAATGTACAATAACTTTTAGAGACTATAGAAATTTAAACTATGACCATTTAAATGTTGAATTTTGTAAATATGACTGGAATGCAATCCTTTATTTGACGTCAGTTGACTCACAGGTTGAAAAACTGCAAACTAACATATTAAGCTTGTTCAATTCATGTGTACCGATAAAAACTAAAGTTATCAAATCGAGGGCGAAACCCTGGTTTAATGATGGGATAAAATCAGAAATAACTCGGCGAATACTGCTTTTAAAAAATGGAAGAGGTTTAAAACGACAATTCTTTATTCAGAGTTTAAGCATCTGAGAACAAATGTTGTGAAGCTGATAAAGAATGCCAAACGCTCATTCTACAGTGAAAAGCTCGTGAAAACAGTATCTACACGTGAAAGGTGGAGAGACCTTAAAGAACTTGGGATAGGGAAACAAAAGAGTTCACCCCAAGTAGAGACTGATGTACACCAGCTAAATGAAAAATTTGTGCAATGCCAAGTACCTGAAGCTACATCTAATACATATATTGATTGCGTACCTTATAACAATTGTGATAGTAATTTTAATTTTGCATGTGTTAGTCAATGTGATGTTCTAGCGTCTATTTTAAATGTAAAATCTAATGCAGTAGGCCTGGATGAAGTAAGTCCAACATTCTTGAAAATCATTTAACCTGGAATTCTACCCCATATTACCCACATTATAAATACCGCCACGACTACCTCGGTTTTTCCAGACAGTTGGAAATTGGCAAAAATACTGGCTATTCCAAAAACTAATGGAGACTTTCGGCCAATTTCAATTCTACCATTCATTGCAAAGGTTTTCGAAAATTTGATGGCCAGTCAAATTAACGAATTTATGCTTACCAACCACCTTCTGAGCGACAATCAATCCGGGTTTAGGAAAAATAGGAGCTGCACGACAGCTATACTAAATATAGTTGAGGACATCAGAAAGAATATGGATGATGGTAACGTTACTCTTCTGACACTGCTTGATTATAGCAAAGCTTTTGATACCGTCAACCATGACATATTATGCGCTAAACTGAAAAATCTCTATTTTTTCTCGAATACTGCACAAAAACTAATGCGATCCTACCTAACCAATAGGCGTCAAGCTATTGCTACATCGTCCGTCTTTTCGTCATTTCTGTCCCTTAAGCGTGGAGTCCCTCAGGGATCAGTTCTTGGTTCATTGCTATATTCTATTTACGTAAATGATCTCCCAGATGTTTTGTCAGAATGTGTAGTCCATATGTACGCTGATGATGTTGAAATGTATGTTTGTCGTCCATTGTCCAAAATTAATGAATGTGTTTCTGTGTCCAACAGTGAGTTATCTAAAGTTAGTGTGTGGTCAAACAAGAATGGACTAGGTTTAAACTCAAAAAATCGAAATGTATTGTAATATACAAAAAAGCGTTAGAAACAGAAGACTTGCCAAAATTAAAAATAGAGAACAATACAATAGAATATGTAGAAAAAGTATGCAATCTGGGTATAACGCTAAATCAAACTCTTTCCTGGAGTGATCATATAATCAATGCTACAGGTAAAATATACGGATCCCTCAGACTACTCTATCTCACACAGCACTTTCTCCCTACTCATATTAGAATGTTAATAGCTAAGACCTGTTTGACACCCTGTCTCTTCTATGGAGTGGAAATTTTTGGCAACTGTGATGCAGCTAGCAAACAAAAGCTGGACGTGGCCTTCAACAACATAGCTAGATACGTTTTTGACCTAAAGCTAACTGACCATGTTTCAAATTTCTCCAAAAAGCTTTTTGACCTCAATTTAGATAGTTGGATACAATACAGAGCATTGATATTTTTACATATGCTTATTAGTACCAAAGAACCAAAGTACCTCTATGAAAAACTTCAATTCTCTACATCACGACGTACTAATAATATTGTCTACTTAAGACAAAAACATTTTTATATATATGCTGTTCGCCTATGGAACAATCTGCCGCATGTTTTAAAGACAATTAGAAGCGCACCTCAATTTCGAGTTAAACTATTTGCACACATCCAAAATCAACTCAATATTTAGTAAAACTTAGCACATTAGAATAAGCTCATAATATTAATGTGTCATTTATCTAGATTTAAGGTTTCAATTTAAATTTTATTTTTTCTGTCAATGTTTCATAAGTTGTAGCACTAGGAAGTATAAGTAATAATAAAAATAAAATAAATAGTGTCAATTAACATACATTTGTACATAAAAACCCTTTCCCCCAATTATAAATTTTTAAATACATTGGCAGTGGAACAGAAAACCCAAAAAAAAAAACAACACACCAAAAGGCACACCTCAATTTAAAGCATAAATAAATTAAATAAATATATACATACACATATACATATTTATTTCCTATCGATAAGTGTAATCGACTCACATTAGTGTGGGGCCCTTTGGACTGGTTTTGTTTTATTTCTTGAGTCAACCACCAAAGCGCAAATAAAATAAAGGGATCGATAAATTTACTTTTATGGGAAAATTCCGCTACAAAAAAAAAAATTTACAATAAATTCCAGCAAAATCCAAATACTCGCATTTACACAAAGGGTTACGTATGAATATATACTCATCTGTTCGCACCGAATTGTCACAACTCTTAATGATCCTTTACAAAAATCAAGGTTAATCGCAGCAAATCAAAATTGCAAATTCAATTATAATTTTGATATCCTTCAAACAATTTGCGACAGATACAAGCTATCCTAAAATGTTTTGGCTATTACATATTGCCTTACAACTGGTAGTCCTTGAGTTGGTCAAATTTACAAAAGGGTCTTTTCTGCGATAGTTCCACTGACATTTATTTTCGGTTGGTTTACAATAAAAGCAAAGACACTCAATAATATTGGCTCCATTTTTCCCTTATAGTTCGAATGAGTAGTCTAAGCGAAAAGAAGCAGCTTAAAGTGCCATCTGTTCGAGACACCAAGCGAATTTCTTTTCCCAGTTCCGAACCAAGAAAAGTCGGTTTCCCGTCTCTTCCTTCAAAATCAGACTCCAAGGGAGGTGAAAAATCTAAATCCGTTAATCAACTCCCGCCGCGAATCACTAGATCGAGATAAACAAGCACTTTAAATAAAGATAACATGTCTTTAAGTGGCTTTATTGCTGCCAGTGACAGGCTGAGTCTATTTGAAGAAAAGATCAACACTCCATCGACTACTGAGGTGACGTTATCTACGCTAAAGGTCCGTCAAAAACAAGTATGTACGTTATGGGAAAAGATTGAGCGAGAATATGAACTTTGTGTCGAAGCTTTAAGTTCGGCTTCCAGCAATGACGACTTTTCGTCTGTTTAAGCCGCAAAGTATGCCGCACAAACAGGCTGGCTCATATCCACCACCAGAGCTTTGGGAAACGAAGCGAAAGCTTAGCATAAGCTAGAATTAAGCTATTTGTAATTAACCAGTCGAACACAAGAAGTGAAGGAACACACATGTAGAACGATACGCAACACAGTGAAATAAAACTATAAATTAAAACTACGAACACAAAAAACAATATTGTTCCCGACGAAAACAATATTGGCCGCCAACACGTCAATGTATGATGGTAAACGCTTCTTTTGATGCGAGTAGTTAAAGAATCCTGCATCGAAAGTTATGTGTGACGACAACCAACACTAAATTATTTTTTTGCCCTATTTTCGCTAGCGTTGTCTCGTTTATATTATTGGCCGATACACTCGGTCACCAATATCGGCAAGTGTCACATGGGCATAAGCACATTACGTCGTTTGAATTTTCGGTTCTGTTCAGCGTTTTTGAAAGTACGGGAGCTGGATTTAGCGGTTCTGGTACGGTTTGGTTCGGTTTGCATCCTGCATTTTTCTCTAAAAACAAAGGCAAATTTCGACCCAGTTTTAAAGAAAGTGACGGAAAAGAAATAAAATGGGCATATTTTTATGATTTTGATTTGAAGAATTGATTAATTGGTACAACATATAAAGAATCTTTGAAAAAAATTTAATTTAAAATTATCCAAAAAACAAGTCCGTGACAGCGAATCTTTGGAGGCAACTCGGACATGTGACTTTTTTTTGTACTACTTTGTTATTACTACTGTCATTCCAGTCTTATCAAAATTGTGTACCTCTAAAAGATAACCTCTTAGTAAATTTTTGTTCCTCCGTCTGCTTATCAAATCAGCTTATCTCAAGTATCTCTTACACTTTTTATGCTTTATGGAAAACATATCCATATTTAATAAATTCTCCAACCCTCCAAAAACAAATTCTATTTATTAAACAAAGCCAGGAGGTTTTAAATACGATCAGGAAGATCCACCCCACCACGTTCATGGTCCTTTGAGCAGGATAATAAAGTGCCTGGAAATTTTGGATATATTTCCCCCCAACCCGCTCGCCCTAAGTCTCACTGGTGGATAAAAATCTACACAAAACTCCCAGCTAAGTAATGCAATTTGCGCGAACCATTCCAAGTGTAAGGAGGAGTAAAGGAGGAGGTGCTGTGTGTGTGTTCCAAGACAAACCAAAAAAATTTATAAAAAAAAAAAAAATTGATTAAGAATTAAATTGTGAAAAAAAGGTCGCCATTTTTATATGTATATGTGTGTACATACGTACATATATTGAAGTCTCCAAATTTTCATACCCGCCAAAAGTGCAACAAACCTACACACATATACATACATCATCACATACACACAGTCTTAAATAAAGGTCCAATAAAAGGTCAAACCTCCTCCAAAAAATTAAAAAAAAGGTTTTATGTTGTGCAATCCACATTGCATGGAATTTGTGTAAATCCGTCCTCCAGTCATTTCCATATATATGCATGATTACTAACACACATATTCTCATCCATAATATTTTACGTACATTGGCCAGTCCATCGAACAAGTGCCATTTGTACCTCCATCCAAAATCAAAATAAAGTACACTTATTTATTAAATAAACGCATATAAAACGAAAACTATCCAAAGCAAATTTTATATACATTTCAACCACTTTCTATCCTACGGAGCAAACTGCATACTTACACACATATATACACATAACGGAGTTATCTACATTCCTCTTTGGGCAGCCGAAAATACCTCGTACCCTACACATGGTGGGGCATATGTGTTTTTTAAAAAACGGCAGTAGACACTTAAAATATTTTTCAAATTTTTAATTTTTTTTGGGTGTTTTATTCTCTTTTGAAAAAATTCCTGTCATATTATTACAAGTTCTGCGTTCCTTTCCAATTGTCCCCGATAATATTAATTGTTGGTTTATTGAAAAGCTAACTTTATCCGATCTGAACACGTAAACACATACACAAAAGTTAATTTTTTCTACTTTTTCGTTCCGATCCCTACCCTTTTTTCTGGCATTTGTTTCGGCAATATTTTCACAAAAAGAAGGCCAATAACATCGACCCCGTCGCTCTCTTTAGAGTTCGAATGAGTACTCCAGGTGGCAAGAAGCAGCTTGAATTGTCAATTGATCCCGACAGTAAGCGAACTTCCTCTCCCATTCCGAAGAAGAGCAGTACACCGTCTCTGGCCTTGAAATTAGACAGCAAGGGAGGTGAAAAATCGGAATTACTTCTTCCACGTGTCACGAGATCTAACGCAAAAAACTCTGCAGATACGAAGGAAATGTCGCTAGAGTCTTTTATTGCCGCCAGTGACAGGCTAAATCAATTTGAGGCAAGGGTCAACTCTCCATCAACTACCAATGTCACTATATCCATGCTAAAGGTCCGTCATAAGCAAGTTCTTTCGTTATGGGAGAAGATTGAGGAAGAATACGCACGTTGCTCCGTAACTCCAAGTTCTGGTTCCAGCAGTGGCGATCTTCACGCTTTGAAGGCCAAGTATGAACACTGCTATACGGTGTACGAACGTTGTCCGGCAGATCTAAATGACAAAATTGAGGCAGCCACTTCGTCGGTACGGCGATCAGAGTCAACTTCAACAGGTACCTCTGATGGTACCACCGCAGGCACCTCCGCCTCCAGGGGTTTCAATCTTCCGCCATGCGACACTGAGGTGTTTAATGGGGACTATGAACAATGGGCAACTTTCCGTGATTTGTTTAAGGCCATCTATGTAGACAATACTAGACTGACCTCAGTGGAGAAACTTTTCCATCTAAACGCAAAGACCAGTGGCGATGCGAAGGCTATAGTATCCAGCTTCCCTCTTACCAATGAGAGTTTCGAGACCGCTTGGGAGGCACTAAAAGAACGTTTTGAGAACAAACGTCTCTTAGTGAATAGCCAATTGAAAATCCTTTTCAATCTAACCGCAGTCACAGTTGAATCAGGCTCTGCTCTTAAGGAACTCCAAAGTACCATCCAGGGGTGTTTGACAGCCCTTAAGCACTCCAAGATACCGACAACGAACTGGGACTGTTAGCTTGTATATCTGTGTTCTGGTAAACTGCCGGAAGTAACTTTATCATTATGGGAGCAGTCACTGCCCAATAAGGCTGAAATTCCCACATGGCAAGCATTAAATAATTTTCTAATAGAACGCTATTGCACTCTAGAAGCGATATCAGACTTGAAACCGAGTATAAGTGCGCATAATTTGAAGCCTGCTCGCAAAGAGCCATTTCAAAAAAAGGCTGAACTCCTTTGAAGCAAAGGTTAACGGCAAGACGCAAACTTGCAAACTTTGCTCAAAGGAGAACCATCCAGTGCGTATGTGCCAACGTTTCCTCCAAATGGCTGTTAATGAAAGGTCAAGTTTCATCAAACAGCAAAGGCTATGTTTAAACTGTTTTGCTAGAGGGCATCAAGTCAAAGACTGCACCAGTCAGCACAATTGTTTTACCTGTAAGGGTCGTCACAACACCCTCCTGCATCGTGGTGGCCCACTTCCAGTGTCCTCTACATCAGTTCCACCTACTCCAAATTCTCAAGACCAAATTATACAGTCCACTCCGTCGTCCAATGTACAGAGTTATTTCACAGCAAACACACAAGGTGTTTTGCTTGGCACGGCTATAATAAACATATGTCATTTGGGGACTTCTTATAAAGCAAGGGCATTGATCGACTCGGATCAGAGGCAACGTTCATTTCTGAGCGGATGTTCAACCTTATCAAGCCTCCGTACCAGCCTGTTCAACAGTGTCTGGCTTGAATCAAGCCATCGCAGCCAAGCCTCAGAAGTTATGTCATTTCAACATTGGCTCTCCAACAAAGCCGAGGATCCAAATAGAGACATCGGCTTTGTTCTGCCAAATGTGGCAGGGACTCTTCCTTCCTATCCAATTCCTCAAAGTTTTTTAAGAGACCTGCCAAATTTGCAGCTGGCTGACCCTTCGTTTTATCGGAGCTCGCAGATAGATGTGCTTTTAGGCGCAGATATCCTTCCATCCATCATACTAGGCGGCTCACAACCCAACATTTGCGGCTCACTACTTGGTCAAGAAACCATTTTCGGTTGGATTTTGACCGGACCAGTAACTGAGGCGAATCCTACCTCAATTGTAGCCTACACGACAAAGATTACGATCAAACAAGAGGAGCGACTCGAAAACCTTCTTACCAAGTTTTGGGAGGTGGAGGACCTACCAGCGATGCTGGTAAATGAATCCGACTCCGTCTGCGAAGATAATTTTGTTCGCACCACTACAAGAAATGAGAATGGGAGATACGTTGTGTCGTTACCATTTCAAAATCCTGATCACATTAACTTGGGCCATTCAAGGTCCATCGCACTGGCTCAGTTTCTCAAGAACGAGAATCGTTTAAAACGAAACATTCCTTTAAAAGAGCAGTACGACTCCGTGATCCAGGAGTACTTGGACTTAGGTCACATGAAACAAGTCCCCCCTAGTAACGACTCAAACAATTTCTATTTGCCTCACCATGCTGTTTTCAAACCAGAAAGCACAACTACAAAGATCCGCATTGTATTCAACGCCTCCTGTCCAACCTCCAATGGCAAAAGTCTGAACGACATTCTACATCCAGGTCCTGTCCTACAGTCTGATCTGACTATTCAGATATTAAAATTGCGTTTTTTCCAATATGTTTTTAATGCCGACATCACCAAGATGTATCGGCAAATTATTCTTGATCCTAAGCAGACACAGTTTCAGAGAATTCTCTTTCGAAACAAGAATGACGAGCTCTGTGACTATGAGCTAACGACAGTCACCTTTGGTGTGAATTGTGCTCCTTTTTTGGCAATTCGGGTGTTAAAGCAACTTGTTCAAGATGAGCTCATGCAGCACCCCCGCGCAAGCGACATCATATCCAATTCAATGTATGTTGACGATGTCCTTGCCGGAGCACACACAAAACATGATGCAATTATGGCAATAAAGGAACTTCGCTCAGCTCTCGACAGTGCTGGGTTTCCTTTAAGAAAGTGGACTTCCAACACTAAGGAGTTGGTACAGGACATTCCAAAGGACCACTTACTGTGTGCAGATTTCCTCGAGATTGATGATGCCAGCACGACGAAGACCTTAGGAGTCCGATGGCAGGCAAACACTGATGAGTTTTTCTTCGTGCCATCTGATATGACTTTAAAGTCCTCATTCACCAAAAGGGAGGTCCTATCTCATATTTCCAAATTGTTTGACCCAGCTGGTTGGCTTGCTCCATTTATTGTCAGAGCTAAAATTTTCATGCAGGAAATTTGGTTAAAAGAGCTTGACTGGGATGAGTCTTTGCCAAGTGACCTTCTCCAAAGGTGGCAAGACTATCTTCAAAGTTATCCTCTTCTCAAAGATATCCGAGTCCCAAGATGGATCCGTTTTCATCCCAAGGCGAAACTGCAATACCATGGATTTTGTGACGCATCCCAACGCGCTTATGGTGCTGCCATTTATGTTCGTGTGGAGACAGAATCCGAAGTCTCAATCCATCTGCTTACAGCTAAGACCAGAGTCGCTCCCATGAAAACTATATCTTTGCCACGTTTGGAGCTGTGTGGTGCTGTTCTTTTGGCTGAACTATCAGCGGTACTCCTTCCACAACTTCATGTCAATAAGGTTGAGTCATACTATTGGACAGACTCCACTATTGTGTTAGCATGGCTAGACAAATCACCATGTAAATGGACGACCTTCGTGGCTAACAGAGTAGCCAAGATAGCACAATCCTTCAAATCTGGCAAATGGTCTCATATTAGATCAGAAGATAACCCTGCTGACTTGGCTAGTAGGGGTGTTGCACCATCAGACCTGGCTAGCAGCAGTTTATGGTGGCACGGACCGGAATAGTTGCGCCGTCCACAAGATCAATGGCCAATCCCAGTTGGATCAGTTCACGAGACGGACTTAGAACAACGGCCTGTTAAGTGCAACTTTTCAAAGGTGCCACAGAAAATCAACATCATTGAAAGATTTTCAGAATTCGGGAAAACACTCAGAGTTGTAGCTTATGTGTTGCGATTTCTGAAGGGTTGTCGAAAACCTGATACTCAATTTCCAAAAGAGCTCAGCAGCAGCGAGCTATCAGAGACCCAAGAGCGTCTGATTGCGTACACTCAACATTTAGAATACCCCAAAGAGTATCAGTGTTTGATCAGCAAGCAAACAATTCCAACGACCAGTAGCATCCTTAATCTAAATCCGTTTCTCGACCAAAAGGGAATAATCAGAGCATGCGGTCGAGTGAGGGCATCGGAGTCTTTGAGTTATGATGAACGGCATCCAATCATTCTCCCATATTCATGCGCGTTCACACGACTGCTCGTCCGTTTTACGCATCGTATATCACTTCATGGCGGAAACCAATTAATGATGCGTCTCATCCGAGCAAAATATTGGATTCCAAAGCTTCGAAATCTAGTCAAGTCAACGATTAATTCCTGCCGGACATGTGTAGTTCATCGGAAGAAGCTACAAACCCAACTCATGGGTGACCTGCCGGTAGAGAGAATCACATTTTCTCGACCGTTCACCCACACGGGTGTCGACTTTGCTGGACCTTTCGATATTAAGAACTATACAGGGCGAGCTTGCCTCATCACGAAAGGGTATGTTTGTGTTTTCGTGTGCTTTAGCACGAAGGCGATCCATTTGGAGGCCACCTCTGATCTCACAACTGAGAAATTCCTATCAGCCTTTGCACGATTCGTCGCGAGACGAGGTTGTCCTCAACAAATCTTTTTCCGACAATGGGAAAACCTTCGTGGGGGCCTCCAAAACGCTTTCTCGTGATTTCCTGGAGGCAGCTAAGACAAGGGTCATTTCCACATACAGCCATCAGAATTTGTCGTGGCGTTTCAATCCCCCTAGTGCTCCACACATGGGTGGCCTGTGGGAGGCAGGTGTAAAAAGCTTTAAAACGCTTTTTTACAAGTCCACTTCCTCTTTTAAGTACACTTTCGAAGAACTATCGACCTTGCTATCCAAAATCGAAGCTTGCCTGAATTCAAGACCAATTTCGCCTATGTCAGAGGATTCGACTGACCTACTGGCCCTTAGTCCAGGTCACTTCTTAATTGGCGGCCCTCTTCTAAGCGTTGCAGAGCCACAAATTAAGGATAAGGCTGATTCAATTATCAATCGATGGCAGCGTCTCAAGGCTCTGAATCAGCAGTTCTGTTTCCGTTTTAAGGAAGAATATCTGAAGGAGTTGCACAAAAGGAATAAGTGGCAACTTCCAACGAGAAACCTCCAATCAGGCGATATGGTTGTAATCAAGGAGGACAACTTACCATTCAATGAATGGCGACTTGGCAGAACCCAGCAAACCTATCCAGGCTCTGATGATAGGGTCCGAGTGGTAGACGTTCTGACAACGCGGGGTACCATAAAGCGGCCAGTGGCTAAGCTAATCCTGCTCCCAATAGAACCAAATGTCCAAGTCTAGGAGTCCCACTAACATATGTGATATTTTCTAAGTTATTTCTGTATCCTCCATTCTAACACCTCATTTCCTTTCTCATCACAGTTACTATCAGGTCACCTCGCCCACGTACAGCTGAGTCCAGACGCCAAAAAGGAGTGAACTCGTTCCGTTGCCGCGTCTGCCGAGGGGTCCATGCTCTCAGGAAGTGCCAACGGTTCCTCAAACTTAGCGCTGAAAAGCGCCTTCGGGCAGTACTTATTAATAAGTACTGTCCTAACTGTCTGGCCCACCAGCACTCTGGTCGGTCGTGCAGAAGCGGCGGCAGATGTCGTGAGTGTGACAGGGATCATCACACGCTCCTTCATTTTTTTGAGCAGGACCACACTTCACGCTCAAGGACTCGATCTCCACCATCCAGGACTCGCTCTCCACCACCCATGACTCGGTCTCCCAGACCAAGGGCACCCTCGTCACCAGCGGCATCTCGCTCAAGATCTGCTGCCCCCACCACGTCGCTTACTTCACTTCTCCAGCTGAAGACCACCAGCATTCTTCCAACGGCATTGGTGCTGATTGACGCAGGCGACAAGACCTTCGAAATTTGCGCACTCATTCATCCATGCTGCCCCTTAAGTCGCATCAATGCATCTTTGGCAACGGCCCTCGGCCTTTCCGTCACTCGCATTGGTGCTGAAGGTGCTTGTACAGCCTTTATCCGCTCCAAAACAAAGGAAGATGTCAAGCTAGAAGTGGGTTTTAAAGCAGAGGCGCAGCTTCAAATCAGGACGCCTTCCAAACCGGTGGGAGAACATGTGAAGGAAGAATTTGCCAACATCACACTGGCCGATGCTCATTTTAATCGGCAGTGTACAGTTTCAGTTGTGCTGGGGGCAGAGGTCTTCCAAGACATTATTCTACCGGGTGTAATTCCAAGTCACGACGGCTTGCCAGTGGCACAAAACACTGTCTTCGGATGGGTTCTCTCCGGCACCTGCAGCCGCTAGAACGGCCTTCATAGGCACTTTTCTCGCGGTCTCCTCCTCTCCTTTAATCCTGATCTCTTTGCAATTATATTGCAACGGGGGGAGGATGTTTAAGCCGCAAAGTATGCCGCACAAACAGGCTGGCTCATATCCACCACCAGAGCTTTGGGAAACGAAGCGAAAGCTTAGCATAAGCTAGAATTAAGCTATTTGTAATTAACCAGTCGAACACAAGAAGTGAAGGAACACACATGTACAACGATACGCAACACAGTGAAATAAAACTACAAATTAAAACTACGAACACAAAAAACATTTATTAAACAAAGCCAGGAGGTTTTAAATACGATCAGGAAGATCCACCCCACCACGTTCATCGTCTTTGCAGACCAAGTATAGCCACTGCTATAACGTCTATGAACGTTGCTGGGCAAGTCTGAATGACCAGATCGAGGCAGCCTCTGTGTTGGTAGGGCAATCTACACAATCTTCATCAACTATCCCCGCTTCCAGAGCGCTCAGTCTACCACCATGCGACACTGAGGTGTTTAGCGGAGACTATATGCAGTGGCCAACTTTCCGAGACTTATTTAAAGCCATTTATGTAAATAATACCAGACTGACACCAGTGGAGAAACTGTTTCATCTGAACGCAAAGACCACTGGCGAAGCAAAGGCTATAGTAGCCAACTCCCCTCTGACCAATCAAGGTTTCGCGACTGCTTGGGCGGCATTACAAGAGCGTTCTGAAAACAAACGTCTCTTAGTAAACAGCCAACTAAAAATCCCGTTCAATTCATCTCCAGTAACAGTGGAATCAGGCCCTGCTCTAAAGGAGCTCCAAAGCACCATCCAAGGGTGCTTGATAGCGTTAAAGAACTCGAAGATCTCAACAGAGAACTGGGACAATCAGCTCGTTCACTTGTGTACTGGTAAACTGCCTGAATTAACATTATCATTGTGGGAACAGTCACTACCCAACAAGGCCGAACTTCCCACATGGCAAGCATTGAACACTTTCCTTAGTGAGCGCTATCGCACCTTAGAGGTTGTTGAAGACATTAAACTATCGTCAAACGTTCAGTTGGTTCGATCATCCCTCCAAAAAACTTAATAACTTTGAAACAAAAGTAAATGCACAAATACAAACGTGCAAGGTCTGCTCCAAAGAGAACCGTCCGATTCGTGTGTGCCACGTTTTCTGCAAATGACTATCAAAGAAAGATCCAATTGCATCCGTCAACAGAAATTGTGCCTGAACTGCTTTGCGAGAGGACATCAACTCCGTGAATGCACGAGTGCACACAATTGCTACAAGTGCAAGGGTCGTGACAACACGCTGCTTCATCGCGATGACACCCCTCCAGCTCCCTCCGCAGCAGTTCCCCCATTTGATAAAAATATACAGTCCACTTCTGCTCCAAACCTTCAGAATTATTTTGCTTCTGGTGCTCAAAGCGTTCTTTTGGGGACCGCACTAGTCCACATTCTGCCCAATGGTACTACGTACACCGCCAGGGCTTTGATAGATATGGATCTGAGGGAACATTTATCTCAGAATTTTTTAAAACTCTAAAGATTCCATATCAAAGAATACTAGCTCATGTTTCTGGTTTAAATCAAGCTACAGCAGGCCAAACTCAGAAACTTTGTCAATTTAGTTTAATCTCTCCGCAAAGGCCTCGCATGCAAATTGAAACGTCGGCTTATGTTCTCCCACATCTGGCCGAGAATTTGCCATCCTGCTCGGTGCCATCCAACGTTTTAAGAGATCTTCCGGATATCCCACTTGCTGATCCCTCCTTTTCACAAAGCTCACAGATTGACGTGCTAATTGGCGCCGATATCCTTCCTTCGATTTTATCAGGTGGTTTCCGTCCCAATCACAGGCCAAGAGACGGTATTTGGCTAGGCAATTACGGGGCCCTGGGCATTAGGGGCCAGTTTCTTTCACACGACCAATTCCATTGCGTCATTCTCCACTCGAATTTCTGTCGATGAAAATGACCCCTTAGAAAAACTTCTTACAAGTTTTTGGGAGGTGGAGGACCTGCCGGCACGGCCGGCTAAAGAATCAGATACCAAATGTGAAGAGTTCTTTGTGAAAACAACGCGTAGACAGGAGTCTGGTTTATGTAGTGGGCCAATTTGTGCTAAATTTGTTGAGTTACCTTGTATGGGTTGTTATGGCCGTTGTGGTTCATGAGAATAAAAACATTTTATTTTATTCCCATTTTTCTCCTACGCGTTTCGACGTTTGTAACGTCTTCTTCAGGGAGTCTGCATTTTATTTTTTTCCAAAAAACATATAAACAAGAGGAGAAACATATGTTACATATACTTTAACCTAATAACACAGATATTTTCACACATACATACATCAATTATTTTTGGTCAAAAAGTTTTGTTTGTCTGATTTTAATCCTAGTATTGCCGTTTTCCATCCTTCTGGTGTTATCCGTCGTCTATTTGTGAATTTGTCAAACATTTCCTCGTCATCTGTTGTTTTTGCCACTTTTCATTTGTTATTACTGCCGCATAAATAAAATTTGTTTCCTGCACGTCTTCTTTAAAGTTAAGTGAGTTTGTGCCTCTTTGCTGGATTCTTAGGCTTTCTAACATCATCCGCGCTCGCTCTCTTCTCTCTTGGTCAAGTATGTTTACATTGTCAAAATCAGCTGTGTGTCCCGTCTCTGTTAAGTGTTGTGCAAGTGCTGTTGTGGCCTTTTGTTTTTCCGCATCTCGTCTGTGTTCCGGTATTCTCGTTGAGAGTGCTCTCTTTGTCGTTCCCACGTATACACCAGAGCAACTCTCTCCCTCTCTTCCAGTGCATCTTATTTCATATACTACGTTCTGTTGTTGTTGTTTCTCAATTTTGTCTTTAGTGTTTGTGAATAATCGTCTTGTACTTGTGTGCGCTTTGTATGCATATGTTATGTTGTTGGTGTCTTTTGGCATTATTTTCGCGATCGTTTGTTTGTTTGTTAAATTGTCAACATATGGGACGCTGATGTATTGCCGTGTTGCTTCTGTGTTTGATTTGTTTATGTTTGGGAGATATGTTGTTTTGCTGCCATTTCGTAATCCAGAACAAGTCTCATTGGGTCATTCAAGGTCGATAGCAATGGCTCAGTTCCTCAAAAATGAGAATCGTCTCAAAAGAAATCCCCACCTTAAATCCCAATATGATGCCGTGATTCAGGAATATTTGGACCTGGGTCACATGCGGCAAGTTATGGCTGATAGTGGTTCACAAAACTTCTATCTTCCTCACCACGCAGTGTTTAAGCCAGTCAGTACAACCACACAAGTACGGGTTGTGTTCAACGCATCTAGCAAGTCCACTAACGGAATTAGCTTGAATGACGTTCTCCATCCAGGGCCAGTCCTCCAATCTGACCTAACCATCCAATTGTTAAAGTGGCGGTGCTTTCGGTTCGTTTTCAATGCCGACATTACGAAAATGTATCGGCAAATCCTAGTAGATCCGCTACACACATCATATCAGAGAATCCTGTTCCGAGACCATAACGGTCAACTGAACGATTATGAGCTCAACACAGTGACATTTGGCGTAAATTGTGCGCCGTTCCTAGCTCTAAGAGTCCTCCAGCAGCTGGCGCTTGATGTTGAAGCTCAATATCCTTTAGCGAGTGAGATCGTTAAAACCTTTATGTACGTAGATGACGTGCTGGCAGGGTCACACTCAGAAGAAACGGCAATCTCGATGATCCGCGAACTGAGAGCCGCACTTGACACTGCCGGTTTCCCCCTCCGAAAATGGACCTCCAACGAAAAGAGTTTTCTTAAGGCAGTACCAGTTGAGCATCTACTCAACAGTGAATTCCTAGAGATAGAAGATGCCAGTATTGCCAAGACCCTAGGAATTCGGTGGAGAGCCACCAGTGACCGATTCTATTTCAACGCATCTGAACCCGTTTCCAAATCCTCCTACACAAAGCGCGAAGTGCTATCGCAGATCGCCAAACTGTTCGATCCAGCAGGGTGGCTAGCACCTTTCATCGTCCAAGCCAAGATGTTTATGCAGGAGATTTGGCTTAGAGAGCTTAGTTGGGATGACGATCTACCCAACGATCTCTGTGTAACATGGCAAAGCTTTCTGCACAGCTTCGTAGCCATCAAACAAATCCAAATCCCAAGATGGTTACAGGTTTGTCCATCAGCGAGAGTGCAGATTCACGGTTTCTGTGATGCCTCTCAACGAGCATACGGGGCAGCAAATAATGTTCGGGTGGATTTACCGCAAGGTGTGTTTTGCAATCTACTCACCGCTAAAACCCGAGTTGCCCCGGTTAAGACTGTTTCCTTACCAAGACTCGAGCTGTGTGGATCTGTCCTTTTGGCTGAATTATCAGCAGCTATTGTTCCTAAATGGCCAATAAGTCACGACGAATTGTTCTTCTGGACTGACTCGACGATCGTTTTGGCTTGGTTAAATCGGCCTCCGTGCAATTGGAACACGTTTGTAGCCAACCATGTTTCAAAGATCGCTGGATCTGGATCCATAGATCGGTGGCGTCATGTCCGGTCCGAAGAAAATCCTGCAGACTTGGCGAGTCGTGGTATAAGTGCCATTGACTTGGTGAATAATGACATGTGGTGGCACGGTCCCGAATGGCTTAGGTCTTTACACCACAGCTGGCAGGTTACCGACGAGCATCGCTGCCTCCAAAACAAGAAGTCTCTCCCTTCTTCCAGCTCTATCCTAAATCTTAACCCGTTCATCGACAATAATGGTGTCAGTAGAGCTTGTGGTCGTGTTCAAGCCTCCGATTCTATGACCTACGACGAACGATATCCTGTTTTATTGCCAGCAACCAGTCCGTTGGTACGCCTGCTGGTGCGATTTACACACCATATATCGTTACATGGTGGGAATCAGCTGGTTGTTCGTTTAATACGGGCAAAATATTGGATTCCCAAACTAAGAAATGTGGTGAAGGCCGTTATACACTCGTGCAAAGTTTGCGTTATCCACCGAAATAAAGTTCAATCACAACTGATGGGCGATCTTCCCTCTGAGCGCGTTACGTACTCCAGACCCTTTACATACACAGGGGTGGATTTCGCTGGACCTTTCGAAATCAAAAGTTTCAATGGCCGAGCATGCCGAATAACAAAGGGGTACGTGTGTGTTTTTGTGGGTTTCACCACAAAGGCCATCCATCTAGAGGCCACTTCCGATCTATCAACCGATACTTTTCTGGTAGCATTTGCTCGGTTTATTGCAAGGCGAGGGTGTCCTCTTCAAATCCATTCTGATAATGGGAAGAACTTTATCGGTGCATCTAGAACTTTAGCCAAAGATTTCCTCGAAGCCACAAGGACTCTGGTTACAGTGGCATACAGTCATCAACATCTGGCGTGGCGTTTCATCCCACCTGGCGCTCCACACATGGGAGGTCTGTGGGAAGCAGGGGTGAAAAGTTTTAAGACTCTCTTCCATAAATCTATGAGTACGACCAAATACACTCATGAAGAAATCGCAACATTGCTGTCAAAAATTTAAGCTTGTTTGAACTCCAGGCCAATTTCCCCAATGTCAGAAGATCCGACCGATTCGTCGATTATTTAATGTTGAAAAATATATTTAAAGAAGCATTGAAGAAAAGTTCAGGCACAGCTGCCCTCACTTTTTCGGAAAGCTGGCTACGCCCTTGGTTGGAAGGTCGAATATCTTCGAGAATTGCACAAACGGAATAAATGGCGGTACCCTACGAAAAATTTAGAAGTCGGAGATTTGGTGGTTATAAAAGAAGACAACATTCCTTCGCATGAATGGCGAATGGGCCGGGTTCACAAAACCTATCCGGGTACTGATAGCAGGGTTCGGGTAATAGATCTCCTCACCACTCGCGGACTTATAAAAAGGCCGCTAACAAAAGTAGTTCTGCTCCCCAAGGAAACCGAACTCCTTTCCTCCTACGCATATATAAGTTCCGACCAGTAGAAAATAACCCACTAATCCATCATAACAATTTCATTCTTCTCCATAGACCATATTCCATCAATCAATCATTTACATCCATCATCAGTCATCCACTTTAATTTCTAACATGACTCCACGTCCGCGCCGAGAAGACAGCCGAGCCAATGAGGGCAGACGAACACGAGGTATTGATTCCTACCGATGCCGAGTTTGCCGAGGTATCCTTCCATTAAAGCGGTGTGGACGTTTCCTTAAGTTGAGTGCGGAGAAGCGGTTGAGGGCAGTGCTCATGAACAAGTACTGTTCGAATTGTCTTGCTCATCAGCACTCAGGAGGTTCCTGCCGAAGCGGTGATAAGTGTCGGATATGCCAAGAGGATCACCATTCCCCTTCTCCACATGCGAAACGGGCGTAGAAGTCCGTCCCAAGCACCCCGATCCGATTCTCCAGTCCAACGTCAACGACCACAAAGTACCCCTCGCGTCCAATCTCCTTCGTTAGCCACGCTGTTGCAGCACCGAAACCCACAAGTGCTTCCTACCGCTTCCATTCTGATCCACAATGGATACACCGAGTACGATACGCGGGCCCTCATCGATCCATGCGAAGCTGTGTCTCGCATAAATGCATTTCTGGCGAAAGCATACCACCTCAACAGCGTATCGATCGGTGCGGAGGAAGCATGCACAGCCGTGATCCGCTCTCTAACGACACCCGACTTTGAACTGGAGGTGATCCTGAAAGCTGACCCGGACCTTCATATGCGTACTCCGTCATCCACTATTGATGGACGCATTAGGCAGATATTTGGTCACATTACTCTGGTCGATGAGAACTTTGATCGCCCAGCTACTGTGGCAATCGTGCTGGGAGCTGACGTCTACGAGGACATTGTCCACACAGGAGTTCTGCCGAATACCGAGGGTCTTCCAGTGGGGCACAATACTGTGTTTGGATGGACGCTTTCAGGTTCCTGTCGCGCCTTGTGATGTGTTAACTGATGCACGATTCCTACCCCCACTGAAGTTAGTAAGTTTCTATATATCGTCTGAATTTGCAACGATATTGCAAGGGCGGCGGGATGTTTATGTTCCTTTTCCGCATTCCCGTAGTTAACTAGTTCCAAGGTCTTTTTAAGAATGTTTAAAATGTGAAGCTATCTTGACTCTGGTGTGAGCAAGTTTTATATTAAAAAGTGAAGTCAAAGAGAACAGCCGTGTGTTCTTAATTTTTAAAGGAAATTAATTTTGCTTACGCGCAAGCGCCTCTATCACCAAGGATCAACCCCCACACCACCTGCACCCTACCACAACAGGTGTGAAGTATGTAAAGGGACAAAGACTACGAGCCAAGTTACAAGGCCACCCATGGGACAGCAGCAACTGACGGACAGGCCTCTGCAGAGGATTTACGTAGATTTTATGGTACCATATCTTAGGACCAAGGCTGGCAATACCGTGGTGTTCGTATGTCTAGATATGTGTGGTTGAGGGCCATGAAAAAAGCAACAGCAGCAGAAGTAGTCCGGTTTTTGGAGGAACAGATTTTCCATCAGTTTGGTGTTTGGTGGTGGATTCAGCACATGAAGACAGCATTTTACTCCCCACAGGCAAATGCAGCAGAGAGAGTCAACAGGTCCGTGCTGCAAATGCTGCGAGCACATATAGGATCCGATCAGCGAGGCTGGGATTTACACCTCAGTCAGGTAGCTTTTGCCCTACGCAGTGATTGGCACGCATCCATTGGCACGGAACCTTACCATGCCATGTTTGGGACCCGGATGATTCAGCATGGAAACGCTTATCCTATAGCACGCAAATTAGGGGGTATCCAGGTTGCCGATCAAGAATTGGTTCAGAGTGACAGGATGCAGTTAATTAGGCAGAAAGTTCGCCTTGAACTGGATCTGGCTCATAAGCGATCTGAAAAATTTTATAATACACGCTCACGACCACTAGAGTATTCAGTGGGACAGACTGTCTACCGGAAAAACTTCAAACAAAGCAGTAAAGCTGGAGAATAAAATGCAAAACTTGGAGCCAAAAGGATCAGGTGTGAGATATTGGAACGAAAGGGACAGTGTCTGTATGAATTGGGAGACAGCAGCAAAAGAATTGAAGTCTACCACGCAAAGGACTTGTTGGTGGCCTAAGCGGCCATAAGAATTATTCAGGGTCGTAGGTCGAAGCCACACGTGGAGTGCAGGACGGTGTTATGGATAAAGACCCAGGCCACATGTTTCTTTTGCGGACTCGTTCCATACCTCACGGCATCGACGGTTCCGAGCCTGTTGTGGCCTTATTTGAATGCCATTGAGTGTGGCACATCAACGTTCTCCATCTGTCGGCAGCGACAAAGATACGAAGACGACCAACTCCGACCAAAAGGAGGAAAAGGTTTGGAGTGGGAGAAAGAATTTGCCAGAAGTCAGTCGAAATCGGAACTGCAAAGAGCGTGGGTGGCGACGATCAGCACTAAAACACACAAAATTACCAAAAGACACTCCAAACAA
This sequence comes from Lordiphosa stackelbergi, assembly GCA_018904235.1. NCBI lineage: Eukaryota > Metazoa > Arthropoda > Insecta > Diptera > Drosophilidae > Lordiphosa > Lordiphosa stackelbergi. Next base: position 87,999 of record JAEIFU010000414.1, read on the forward strand.
AAAAAATAACCGCAAGCATCCGAAACAAAAAAAAATCGAAGTTAAACATTAAACGTACGCGTACGAATAAATATAGGCTAGCGACCTGTTACGCGCTGTGTATGCCAGAAACCTAAACCGATATAATACAAAATAAATCAGAAAAAAACTCAAAACCGAAGGCCGAGCATTTTCTCAACTGTGCAATTTAAATATTTTTTTGTTGTTGCTGATCCGGAGGGTAACTTATTTTTGCGCCCAATATATATGGAGGGATCTATGCTTGGATTCCACTCCTTGTGCACCACCCATCAACATTTTTGAGGCTGTCGAAGTTGTAGCCAACATTTTACCAGCGGCGAATGAATTGTAAATTCAAATAGCGACCTATCTGCATTTACGAAACAGCTGTAGTTGGAGAGAAGAAAAGATTTCACGGCAAATTCGGCCTTCAGTTCAACGACCTGTCGCAATAAAACAGAAGCCATTGGGAAAAGCAAGGAGGGCGAACAGAAAGGAACAGGCGCATCAGGAGCGACAAGTGCCATCCAGCACGTCGACACATTTGAGAGAAGGAGAGAGGACTGGAGCACTGGTGCCCAAGGCAGCAGCATCGGACAGCCTGGAAGTCAGCGGCAGCGAGAATAGGGGGGCGGGTGTCAATAGATCTGCTAGGCCTAGATAGAGAGAAAGAGAGCAGCTACGGGTTTTCTGTTTGATTTACAAAAGTGCGCGGCTTGCGAGTGTGTACGGTATTTTTTTTTTGTGTTTCTTCTCCACAGCAAACCTTCGGCCTGAGATGCTGGCGCCAACATCCATCGACGGGTAAGTGCTTAAAGCAATTGAAAAAAAAAAATAAAACAAGAACCTATAAAGAAAAAATATCTGATCGCACGCAAAACCCAATGGGCGACTTAAACAAGCGACTAGGCGAACAGATCTTGTAGGTGGCCTAAGAATCTCTGGCTGTGCATAACACAGCGTTTGATTTGCTAATATGTTTGTTTTTTTTTTTTTTTTGATTTCTTATTGCTGCTTGCATTTGGCACTTGATTGCAGAACAGGTCACAATTAATTAAATAGGCCTTACAAACGAATTATTTTTGTTATTAAAATATATTATTTTATTTACCTTTTTTTTGTTAAATGAAATGAAAAATGAATTATTTAGTATTTTTCTTAGTTTTTTTAGTTATTAATTTTTTTTTATTCTTTTTATTAAAATTAAAATTAAATGAGAATGAAAGTATCTGGGGGATACATAGTATGAACGAAATGGGTTCGAGTGAATGTAGAGCGTGTGTGCGATTGAATGAGAACGACAACTTGTGGGTGGATCGGACAGCTATCTTTGACGGACATTTTTTCATCTATCGACTTTAGGCACGAAGTAGTAGTATAAATGTATTGATTGTGTTTGGGAGAGGAAGGCATCCAAAAGGACCACCCCGCATACGGCGAGCCGAGCCGGGCTGCCAGCGTGCCGACCAGGAGCGCAATCCTGCTTCATGTAAGAATCAACAAACACAACAACTGCTAGATTTTAATTGCAATTCTTACACACATCAAAGCTGTAATCACTATCATGAGAATTTTTATTAAGCTGAGGTCGTCTGACGTTACCTCTATTTAATTAATAACGTTCGCCATAACATAGCCATCTTGGGCCAAGATTTCAAGATTAGTAGTGGAATTTCCAGTTTGCTAATTAGCTGAACAAGTAGCTTTATGGTCAAATATCGTTTCCCACAATTGATTTCCAATTAATTATAAGCGTTTTGTAAAAATTTGTTTTTCTGAGATTTTTCCAAATACGAATGTGTAATACACTAGTTCCTTAGACACCACATGGGTGGAGAGAATAGAGATTTTTGAAACTGTTCTATAACAGTTTGTACATATATTCCTGCCTAGCGGGTGTGTAGTTTCACAGGCTACACTCTACGAAGCTAGTTAAAGCCAAGTGTACATTGTTATTTACAATTTTTTTTTTTGTGGAATGTTAATATAGCTTTTTTTTTTGTTTATTCTATAGCAGCTGTTGTCTTCCTTCAGTGGTCATCCTTCTGGGGTCCTCTGATATAGGCATATTCATGTGTCATTTATAATGTGATGATGGCCCTTTGGACTCGGGCGGCGCCGGTGTTGGTCACTCGCACAGGCTCCAATTTTTCTTTACCACGCATGTACATATACAATGCGGAGAGTACAAAGGTCCAGGGCAATCAGCTGGGCAGCACTTCTTCTCTCTCGGTATCTGTTTTTTTGTAGTTATTGGATTATTTGGTTCTTTTTGTGAATAAATCTGAGGGTGTTGGTCACAGTTTTTTGTTTTCAAACTTTTAACGAATGATTTTAAATAGTCAATTCGGTTTTGTATTTTTGTTGCGGTGTCCCAAGGACTACTCGCCGTTAATAATTTCTCTAGTCTTTCGATCTCTTTTATTGTGCGTACTTTTATGCCGCTTCTTCTAGCTTTTGGCATTTTTGAAAATTTGTACTGCACTAAAGTGGCTTTGTTTAAAAACTTTATTGTGTGCACCAACTACTCACTCAGTTATTTAGTTTGCCATCTCCTGGTCGGTGTCGGGGTCTTCCTTCAGTTAATCCTTGCCAACGGTCGCCATATGAAGGGGGTTTGTCCAGGTTCATCCATCTTATACCCCCACATCAGTAAGGCAGGTTTTTTTCAGTTGTCATTATACCCGTTACTCGTAGAGTAAAAAGGGTATACTAAAGTCGTGCAAATGTATGTAACAGGCAGGAGGAATCATTTCCGACCATATAAAGTATATATATTCTTGATCAGCATCAACAGCCGAGACGATATAGACTTGTCCGTCTGTCCGTCTGTCTGTATGAACACCTAGATCTCAGAGATGGTAAGAGATAGAGGTTTGACATGTATGGGACAAATGCTTCTTTTATCTTTTATCAAGCAGATCAAGTTTGTTTCAAATTTTGGTCACACCCCCTCCCGCCCCCGCAATTTGGAAAAAACGTTATATCTCCAACAGTTTTAAAGATAGACAATTCGTACCTTTTAGAGATAGTTAGTAATTAGCAAAATGAATCGATTTGCCCAAGAGATGATAAAGATCGGATGAACGGTTCTCAAGTTATGAGCAAAAAAGTGAACCACAGTTACCACCCCTCACACCCTAAAAAAATGTTGCATACTTCTTGGATGGTCACACTAAGGAACGCAGGAACACTGTTAAACATGTTTTTCATGAGTAACGGGTATATCGAAGTCGGTAAGAGCCGACTTTAACTTACGCTCTCGTTTTTATTAAAGTAAGAAGTAATAATATGATCTTAAGGCAAAAAGGTTCTGATCTTTTATGTGTATAAGCTGGCTGGCAGCAGGTCTTTTCTTAAGCATATAAATGTATATATGTATATATGTACGAGTGACAATGTAGCATAATTGCTGAGTAATTATATTTCAATAAGCGAGCAGTGGGTTCATGCATATACAGTCAGTACAGCAGTATACAAGCGTTGGCTGACTGGTGTTCAAAAGGAGTGTCAGGTTACATTAGCACTTGAAATGAGTGCATTGGTTTATATATGCCTAGGTATGCAACTAAATGCTACATATTTGTATGGAAATGTATTATATGCATAAACTCACTACACACTATTAGATGCAACAAAAAGGTCAACAGCCCCAGCTAATATTAAAAATTTAAACTAAAAATCGGTTTGCTGTGTGTAACGTCCGCAACGGAAAATAAGGTTTTTTTTAATTTAACAAAATAAATTTTACTAATTTGGGTTTCCAAAATGGCTTTATAAACAGAGTTTTTCATGCCCTTTAATCTGATGGAAAAAAATACCTTTATTACACATTTTTTTGAAAAACAAATAATGCCAAAATATGTAACTTCCGCAACGGCATAATATTATGAGGTGGAAATAGGTGTTTATAATGGATTTTTGCCTTTTAAATCTGAATCTGGGCTTTAAATTGCTCTAGGTGGTCAAGAATCCGAAAAACATAACCTCAAAGTAACAAAAAGTGTGTTTAAATAATATTAATATTAATAATTAATAAATATCGAGGGCAAAATCGGTATTTTCAACATCGGAAAATGAAATCAAAAATGAATTCGAATTTTATCCTTACTAACCGAGCTTCAAGCCATGCAGAATTTTCCGGCCGTTTTCCACGTGGGCGGATTTACGAAAATCGGGAAAACACGTGTCGAATTATTTTCAAGTTTCAAGTCAATCGGATAAAAAATAAAATTTTTTTGTACAGTTTGGCTTAATGGAAAAAATGTAACGTCCGCAACCTAACGTCCGCATAAGACCAAAAATTAAGATATATTAATAACGGGAAGACTTATCATTCTTTTGAAAGCTGGTTTGAAATGGTCGTTCACTTAATTTTTTGTAATTAGACTTTTTTTTATTGTCCAAAATTCGCTAAAAAATGTGGAAATGCACATAAGCCTCAAGGTCGACTTACATTTTTGGTAACGTCCGCAACGGAACTTTAAACAAGCATAACTTTTTTCCAGAACAGATAACCTTTTATTTTAAAATGGGGTTGAAAGTACTCCCAAAGAAGCGCATTTTGCAAAAATATCCTTAAAATATACCAATGTGGACGCGCTGTGTCAATTTTAACAATCAAATTTGCGTACAAATGTAACGTCTGCAACGCAGGATTAGCCCATATGTGATCTACTTCTTCTTCTCTCTTCTTGATTGGCCCGATGCTTGCATCTCAACCGTTCGACGGTCTCGGCCGCTGCAATCAATGTCCGCCAGTCGCTTCTGCTCCGTGCGAGCTGGCACCAGTTTTTCACGCCAAGCTTGGAAATATCTTTCCGCACCTGGTCATCCCATCTTAGTCGAGGTCTCCCCTGCTTGCCTCTTCCTCCGTAGTCAGCCGCATTCGAATAATAAGCTTTTCTTAATGGAGCTTCTTCGTCCATCCTGGTGACATGTCATAACCAGCGCAGCCGCTGTTGCTTTATGCGATTGACCAGACAGGTGTCCCCATAGAGCTCATACAGTTCGTCATTGTTTCGAATGCGGAAATCATCGCCAACTTTTAAAGATCCATAAATCCTTCGAAGAATCTTTCGCTCAAACACACCAATCGCCGCTTCATCCGCTGCTGTCATTGTCCATGCTTTAATGCTTTTCCATAATTTTGTTCTTCGCTTGAGGTCTCTGCTCTTGAGCTCCCTACTTAGCCCGTAGTAGCATCGGTTTGCAAGAGTGATCCTTCGTCGGATTTCCAGACTGATGTTGTTGTCGCTGGTTATCGTCGTTCCGAGGTAAACAAAATCCTCTACAACTTTAAAGTTGTATTCTCCCATTCGGGGGTGCCACAGAGACCTCTTCCAACCAAATTCCAACCGAATCTCAATTCTTAGGGGCCACGGAAATTTCTTTTGGGTGGTTTCAAACCTCCTATCATTTGTTGGGAGATTTAGCAAACCTCTTTTCTCACTAGCTCCATCTGGCGGTGGTGGTGCAATCTACTTTACAGGCAGCGGATAAAGGGCTGCAAGTTATCCCTCATGTTTGGCGCCAACAAATTTTATATTTTTTTTCCTTATTTATGAAGAATATGACTTACATTTTACATGTAATTGAAAAATGCATCATAAAACATATTACACAATCAAAAAAATTTCGTTTAAACATCAAATAAACCAGGGATGCAAACCGGTTCTGAACCGAACCGAACCGCTTTTTGTGCTCGTGAACTGAACCGTAAACCGAACCGGTGTGTTTTCAAAAATTTTGAACCGAACCAAGAACCGAAAAATAAAATGGTTCGGTTCGGTTCATTTTAGCTAGGTATTGAGATACTGGCGAAAAGTGAGCAAATCAGCAATTAGCTTTAAAATATTACGAAAATACTTGGAAAAACAGAGTTGTTGTAAAAAACTATGAACATAAACCTTAATCCGCCGGGTCACGCTCAGGGCAGTCGTGGGTCGCTCCAACAAATTTATTTTGCGGAGTTGGTGGTAAAAATAAGAAGACGGTTTTAGTTCGATTTCAGTGCCGGTTTATTGGCCTTAGAATACTAATTTTACACTAGGCGACCTAACTTAGTTGGCTTATCTCTAATTTTGCTTATTTTCTACTGCTTATAGCTAGATAGCTTGACCCCGGACTAAATTTCGCTTTGCCTTCGTGGCTCTGGTATTCAGACCGGACACGCTTGCTAATCGCAAAACTCGCCGGCTCTCGTTTCTACCGCACTGCTCGGGGTCTGTTGACTACGGGTTTCTTGACAGGAGACGGAGATGGCTACCTACCTCTGGCACACGATTCGCCCGGACACGCTTGCAGCTTTCGCAAAGCTTGCCGACTCTCGTTTCGTCCCGCACAGTACGAGGATCCCAACCACTTTTGCTCGCACTCACTCTGTCACTCTCCCACGTTGGATCCTTGGTTTTCGCCGGTTAGACTCCTTTCCGTGGTTCACTCGCTTGTATTCACGCACTGGACTGACACTCGGTTTGAAATTACTCGCACTCAAACGTTTCTAGACTACCCGTCTTTCTGAGCCGCGCGTCCTTTTATAGGCATAGGCCTGGCTCGGCTGCGCATTTGCATGCCGTTAGTTGCCAGGTCCCGTTGTTGCCATGCGCCGCCGGCTCAGTGGAAATTTCCATTGCTTTCTCCTCTGCGTCTGCGAGTGCGCGTGTGAGCGCTCGCTTCTGCTTTCGCTGTCTCCTTTCTTCCGAAACTTTAACGGTTTTTTTCCGCAGTTTACGCTCTGCTGAGCGCTTCCGCTGTACTCCGTCTTTTCCTCCCCTTCGCCTCGCCCCTCTGGTCCTGCTTCCAATTCGCCGCATTTCTTTAACCCTTATGTGGCCAACCAGTTTTCGGCCTCCGCTTACATACTATAAGTTTTCATTAACTCTAGCCTAAAATATAAATTTAAATCTAAATACAAATATATCATACATTACTATTCTTAATTATTACCGTTACTCTCCGTTGTGAGACTTTCACAATTAAAGTCCTTACACTCCTCCCTTTCTTTGGTAAACCGAAAGGATTCTCGCTCCCTTGCACTTCCCTGTCCGTCTACACTGATCGTCTGTTCCAGTTTCCAATTTGAACCTCTAACCGTTTCCCAACTTCCCTTGTGCCCATTTCCCACAAGGTCACATTTCCCCTTTGTGGAATTTCCCCCCGGTGACATTTCCCCTTTTTGGAATTTCCCTCCCATTGAATTTCCCCCTTCCTACCTAACTTCCCAATTTTCCCCATTCCCCTTATTCACGAACAGTGTGACCCCCTCACGTGATCGTGGCTTTACACGCGGCACGACCATTTTCCATTGATAAAATTGGCGTCTTCCGCGCAAAAATTTAGACTTTTTGGCATTTACTGCCATATACTGCTGTTTAGAAGAAGAAGAGAGTTCAAGCTGTGAAGTCGTGTTTACATCGAGCTCCGTGTTTACCACTTGTTTTTTGAGACACCTGCGGCCCACACAGGGAAACAGCTGTTGACGGAGCACTGGCCTGGTGTTTGCCGTTTGGAGAGACTGTTTATTGGCACTCAAGTTGGGACGCCGCACCATAATTACGCACTTTTCCTGTTTGGCCTGGTGGTCTGGAGTTTTTTTTTTTTTTTTTTCTGGACACTTTAACTTTCGGCGAAAGCGTGGAAAACCGCGAAAACTGGAGTATTGTGTGGAGACAGACAGAGGGACATAAAAACTAGAGGTGAGCGGCATCAGCTGAGCAATTAAGTCGATCACCGCGAGCTTTCGCAACGTGCAGTGCAGAGCCTAAAGAGGGCGCTATCCTTGAGTTGAGCTTTAGGCGCACCGCCGTCACTAAGTCGATCAACGCAAGCTGTCGAAAGGTGCAGAACAGAGCCTGCAGAGGGCGCTATTTTCTAAGCAAAGTTTTACGGCTAAGAATATACTGCATTCTTTTAGGCGTGTAGATTCAATCAGTATCTACTTAGAAAAATGCAAAGAACACCTCCACCTAATACACAAGGCGACTCTGGAGCTGCTGCCTCATCGAACACACATGCAGGAAGAAGTTTACCGTCTGCAAATGGGTCAAAGCGCCTGTTCATCGAAACTTCTCCGGATAGGGATTTAGAACGAGGTTGTTCCAGCATCAATGTCGGAAACATGAAGTTAGTGGATTTGATGGCCGTCATGTCCTCTTTACTGGATGAAAAACTCCAAAATGTGGCCTCTAAAGCTGAAATAAAAGAGATGAGAACTGATATTTCCGATATGGCCGTAAAGATGGAACAGCTCACGAAGGAAAATGAGGAGCTCAAAGGGGAATTGAACCAAATACGGAAGCTAAAAGAGGATGAGTCCCGCAGGCTGCTGCAGATCGAGGAGTTTAGTAAGAAGAGAAATCTTATTTTTAGGGGCTTAGACGCGCAGAAAGTTCCACACGAGGTCGTTAAGAACCTTTTGCTTACAAAGCTCAAGATTTCAGAGCCTTATAAAATTGAGTCTGCCAGAAAACTTAGCGAAACCAACGGAAAAATGTCTGTGATTGTCGAATTCGGCTCTACATCAACTGTGCTTGCTGTCCTCAAGCAAACCAGATTGCTAAAAGGTACTACGATATACATCGACAAGGATCTGAACTGCAAAAGGCAAATGCAAAAAAGAATGATGCTTTCTATCCGACGTGACATACTGGCCCGCAACAATGAAAAAAGGGTGCTAGTGAGAGATGACTCCATGCTTATTGATAACACTTGGTTCTACTGGAATATACATGGTCAACTCATGGGCGGAAATCAGCCTGCGGAGGAGGCTTTGAAGTCTTTATATGGGGGCAATCTTAACATAAACTCGAACTATGAGGAGTTGGCAAACAGTCTTAACAAACCCAAGCTGCCTTCTGATCATAAAAAAAACTAGTAAAATCCATCAGCCATAGCCAACCCACTCATAGCTTTAAGATTTTGTCATACAATATCGCTGGATTACGTAGAAAGCTTCTTTTTTAAGTCTTTCTTTGATTACTTGAACAAGTTCGAAATTATACTGCTGTTCGAAACCTTTATTGAAACCCGTTTTGATGAATATGAAAACTTCTTCCCCGACTTCAAACTTCACTGGATACCCGCGAGTCGTTTGGCTAACAGAGGCCGCGCCAGTGGTGGCCATCTATACGGTGTGAAAAAAGAAACAGCAATGTCCTTCGCCATGAACTTTACAAAAATTGGAAACTCAACCGTATTAAACTGCAAAATTGCCAATTCCAACTACCACATATTACCTGTCTACCTAAATTGCAATAATTGGAATAATGATTTTGATAACCTGTACGACCTTTGCTTGGAAATTGGGCACGAAAACATTTTAATTGCTGGAGACTGCAACGCTCGAATTGGTACCCTGCAAGGTTTCACGGATGACGCAACTGTAGGTTTTGCAGACTCTTCCCGTACCTCTAGAGACAACACGGTCAACAGTAAAGGTCTGAAATTGATGGAAATGTGCGAGACACTCAACTTACTGCTGCTGAAAGGTAGGACGAAAAGCGATGCAGAAGGTGATTTCACCTTTATCAGAGGACAGCTAAGCTCAGTTATAGATTATTGCATTATACGGGGCCAATGGCATGATATTGTAAAGGATGTAGGGGTAAAAGGCGAAATTTTTTCTGACCATATGCCCTTAGAAATTGTAATAGAGCTAAATGAGGGGTGCTCTTTGCAGCCTGCTGAAAACAGCCTTCTCCCTAAATTAAAATGGCGTGACAGTTGGAGGAGCACGTACGTCTCTAACCTAAACCAACAGCTTTCAAATTGCAACGTAGCGAATAGAGAATTAGGCGTTGAGTGCATCAGCGAATGCATTCGCAGAGCTGCAGACTTTATGCAAAAGCCCCGAAAACCCTCCCTTTCGCAGCCTTGGTTCGACACGGATTGCATTTCCGCCCGCAAACTATCCTTTAAACTACTGCACTCCGCCAGGACTGAAAACACCCCCCAATCTAAGGCAGAATACCACTCGGCAAACTGCGCCTACAAATCTCTCTGTATGCTGAAACAGCAGCTCTATTACCAACGAATGGAACTTGAAATCGCCTGGGTCAATAATAGCAAAGATTTTTGGGCCTTGGTCAGGAAGCTAAATGGGTCTCTTGCGCAAAAACCTATCCAGGCAAAGGCATCTGATCTTGCAGAGCACTTTAAATCCATGCTTTTTGTAGAAACCCCGAACAACCAAATTGCCTATGCTACTCCGTTATTGCTAGATGAAACACTGGATGCCGAAATTACAGTCGATGAGGTGTACCTTGCCATCAAGGCAGCAAAAACAAACAAAGCCCCAGGGGTCGACCGTATTCCAGTAGAATTTTTCAAAAACGCCTCCCCAATGTGTATTGAGATGTTGACTAACGCTTACAATAAGGTCCTGTCGTCTAACTGCATTCCCAGCTGCTTTAAGGATAGCATAATTTTCCCAATACACAAAAAAGGTGATCTAACGTTAGCTGAGAACTATAGAGGAATATCGTGCCTAAATTCAACCATGAAGCTTTTCACCTCTATCTTGCTAAAACGACTTACAAACTGGGTATCTGTAAATAGTATCCTCAGCGAATTCCAGTTTGGTTTCCGCCGTGGATACTCCACAGTCGATAGTGTGTTCGTGCTCTCAGGGATAGCCCAATCCTACCTCGACAGGAAAAGAAAACTCTATATTTGCTTTATCGATTTTAAGGCTGCATTTGACACGATAAATCGTCATAGCTTATATTTAAAGCTAAGTCATTTGGGAGTATCGACGAAATTTATTAACACGTTGAACAGCCTGTATGAAGATAATCACTTTTCTGTTTGGGACGGATGTGAGCTCTCGGCCTGGCTCCCAAACAACACCGGAGTAAAACAGGGATGTCTCCTCAGCCCACTCTTGTTTTCATTATACATCGACGACATATCATCGTACCTGCCCGGAGGAGTTGATGTTAATGGTTGCAACATAAAGACCTTGATGTACGCTGATGACATGGCGTTACTGGCTGATTCCCTGAAATGCTCCAGAGCATGATAAATGAGCTATACGACTACTGTCAACTGTGGAGTCTACAGATAAACGTGCAGAAGACAAAGGTACTGGTTATAAAAGACGGCCGTGGTCGAACGCCTAAAGCCGATAAATGGTTTTTAAATGATGCCGAGCTGGAGACTGTAACTAGGTTTAAATACCTGGGTGTCACTCTAACAGGAAACATGAATTTTAGGCCTCACCTTCAAGAGAAATTACAGGACTCGAAGAAAGCGATAAACTGCTCATGGAAAAACTTTTTTGGGAAACCGCTTATCCTGGCAAGCACAAAATTTCGACTCTTTGAAGCTGCGGTTAGGTCTGTGATGTGCTATGCGTCGCAACTATGGGGATGTACCCAGTATGAAGAAGTTGAGCGACTACAAAGGATGTTTGTTAAACGGATCTTTAAACTGCCAAACACAACTCCGAATTACGCCATCCACTTGGAAACCGGCTTGCCAACTCTGCACCTGTACTGCCTTCAAACGCACTTCAAATACATCCGTAAGATCTTTGACATGCCCAGCGAAAGACTGCCCAGAATTGTAGCAGACATGATGTTAGCTAACAAAACGCAAGTGTTCGAGAAATGGCAAGCCACAGCTTCTACTTGCAATGTCGATATCAACCTTGATTGTCCTGAGTCTTGGGAAGCCTCACATAAGCTGATCCTGGAGAACATCGAGTTACGGGAAAGAGAAAATTTCAAATATCTGGCGTCCCTAAGTGAGTCAAGAACAATTTACAAAAGCTTGAACCACAACCTTGGAACTCTGAACTACTTTCAAGACCACTTTGGCATCCAAACGATCTCCACTATATGCCGTGCTCGTTGCGAGATGCTATATCTGAATTACAGGCCGCACGTAAGCTCCATCAATACTGACTGTACACTCTGCAACCTCCGTGTAACTGAGAATGTTGCGCATTTGATCGGGGTTTGTCCAATCTTGGGAGAGCTACGGAGTTTGTACCTCAACAAACCTGCACTATCGGAAACCGAGATTGTAAGCTGGTTGAATGGAGAGAACTGGGAGATACTGTCTTCGTTTTTGCAGCATGCGCTAAAATACCGCCTTACTATCTTAACCGAATACTTGTAACTAGTCAATAACCAAAATGTCACTTCTTGCCGTTAACTTTGTTTTTAAAATTTTGTTTTTAAATTTGCAACTCGGATTCTCTTCCATCCATAGTTTTATATTGTCAGTGTGCTGTCTAAAAATTAAGAAAAATGTACTATAGTTTATTATAATAAGTTATGGCTGATGGTTAAAAACCAAGCCTCTGTTTTTCAAAATAAAATACTACTACTACTACTACTACTGTTTCCCACTGATTTTTACTTTCTACTTTTTGGGGGTTGCCTCCCTCCCCCCCCCCAAACCCAAACGCGAAAATGGCGTCGCTGGCGCCTCCCCCCCCCCCCCCCCCCCCCCCCCCCCCTTCAGCCCCCCCCCCCCCCCCCTCCCCCCTCCCCCCCCCCCCCCCCCCCCCCCCCCCCCCCTTTTGTTGGTTGTGGGGGGGGGCGGGGGGGGGGGGGACGGCGGGGTGCCCCCCCCCAGCCCCCCCCCCCCCCCCCCACCCACCCCCCCCCGCCCCCCCCCCGCCCCCTTCTTTGCGCGGCGGGGAGAGGAACGCCCCCCCCCCCCCCAACACCCCCCCCCCCCCCCCCCCACACTCCCCCGCCCGGGGGGTTTGCAACCAACCCAACTCCCCTTCCGCTCGCCTCAGCTATCTCGCTGTCCTGGCGGCTGAGATCGGCCGGCTGCCCACTCGCAACATTTTCACCCGCGTTCATTCCGTTCGCCATGACTTTCATTCTGTTTGTGTCGAACGAAAATTTTGGCCATGTGCCCTTGAATTCCCCTCTGCTGCAGCGCAGTCGCCAGCACCGTTGTCTGAAGCTCAGCTCTGTAGCTCAGGATTAACGGCGCTGTCTCCGCCTGCTATCTCTCTCTCGCACCTATGGCCTCCCAGGCTCTCTGTCTATCGCGTTTAAGCTGGCTATTTTCGCCGCTTATTAACCCGCGGCTGGCCACTGTGTTATTTTAAGACCATTTGCGTTCTGAATTGCCTGGCTATTTCTGACTTGTTTTTTTTCTTAATGCTTTCTTAATACGCATTCTTGCTAGTCTGCACATGCAATATTTTCAGCATGTGCATATTTTTTCCCAATTAACTTCCCGAATAAGTTCTAATTTCTTTTCTTCTTCTTTTTCCTATATATATATAAAATTTTCTTCTAATTCTTTCTCTATCAGACTTTTTGCTAGTCTACAAATGCAATATTTTTTGGCATATATATATAAATTGTTTTTCTCAATTCACTTCCTGAATAGGAAATCACTTGCTTTTTTTCTTTATATCTATATATTACCTTTTGTTTGCTCATAATTTTATACTATAGCTTCTGGGTGTTTTTTTTCGATTACGTTTGTGAATATCTCCGATTGAATAATTACTCCTTTTCCTTATTGGTGTTTTTTTTTTCATTTTTATTTTGTTTCTTCTTCTTGATTGGCCCGATGCATGCATCACAACCGTTCGACGGTCTCGGCCGCTGCCATCAATGTCCGCCAGTCGCTTCTGCTCCGTGCGAGCTGGGACCAGTTGGTCACACCAAGCTTGGCAAGGTCTGCCCGAACCTGGTCATCCCATCTTAGTCGAGGTCTCCCCCGCCTGCCTCTTCCTCCGTAGTCAGCCGCCTTCGAAAAATAAGCTTTTCTAATTGGAGCTTCTTCGTCCATCCTGGTGACATGTCCTAACCAGTGCAGCCGCTGTTGCTTTATGCGCTTGACCAGACAGGTGTCCCCATAGAGCTCATACAGTTCGTCATTATTTCGAATGCGGAAAACATCGCCAACTTTTAAAGGTCCATAAATCCTCCGAAGAATCTTTCGTTCAAACACGCCAATCGCCGCTTCATCCGCTGCTGTCATTGTCCATGCTTCTGCGCCGTATTGCAGGACTGGGATGATTAGCGACTTGTATAGGGCTAATTTTGTTCTTCGCTTGAGGTCTCTGCTCTTGAGCTCTCTACTTAGCCCGTAGAAGCATCGGTTTGCAAGAGTGATCCTTCGTCGGATTTCCAGACTGATGTTGTTGTCGCTGGTTATCGTCGTTCCGAGGTAAACAAAATCCTCAACAACTTTAAAGTTGTATTCTCCCATTGTAACAAATTGTCCAAGACGCAAGGACTTTTGTCCGCGGATACAAGGTATTTCGTCTTGTCCTCATTTACCGCTAAACCCATCAGTTCTGACTGCCTCTCAATCTCTGAAAACGCCCTGCTTACCGCCCGTTCGTTTTTGCCGATGATGTCGATATCATCGGCATATGCGAGTAGCATTAGATCTTTATAAATAAAGGCGCCCGTTCTGTTGGCATGTGGGCACCGGCGCAGTATATATTCCATCAGTAGATTGAAGAAGTCACACGATAAGGTATCGCCCTGCCTAAAACCTCTCTTGGTATCAAATGGTTCGGAAAGGTTCTTTCCTATTTTGACGGAGCTTTGTGTACTTCTCAACGTCATCATGCAAAGACGGACGTACTTTGCTGGTATACCAAGGGTAGACAAGGCTTCAAAAAACCTTGACCTTATCGGCGTGTCGAAGGCTGATTTATAATCAACAAATAGATGGTGTGTGTTGATGCCTCTCTCATAGGTCTTCTCCAGGATTTGTCGTAACGTGAATATCTGGTCTGTGGTGGATTTACCAGGTCTAAAGCCACACTGATAAGGTCCAATCAGTGTGTTAATAAGCGGCTTAAGACGTTCACAAATAATGCGCGACAGAACCTTATATGCAATGGGAAGGAGACTGATCCCGCGGTAGTTGGCGCAAACTGCAGGGTCTCCTTTTTCAAAGATTGGGCATAGAACACTTAAATTCCAATCGTCGGGCATGCTTTCGTCAACCCATATTCGGCAAAGAAGTTGGTGCATGCACCTTACCAATTCTTCCCCTCCAGCCTTGAACAATTCAGCGGGCAGCTCATCAGCGCCTGGTGATTTATTTTTCTTTAGCCTTTGTATGACTAAGCAGACTTCCTGTTGGGTAGCTTCTACATTTTTTAAGCGCCACTTGCGGATCGGTGACCAGATTCCCGTGTTCGTCTTTGCATTGTGCGACTTTGGGCTTAAAACCGTCTGTTAATTACTTAACTTTTTGGTAAAATTTTCGAGTCTCACTCATGCCGAATAACATCTCGACTTCCTCGCGCATGCGCCTTTCCTGCTCGCTCTTTTTCCTTCTAAAGAGGCGCTTCTTCTCTTTCTTTTTCTCCCGATATCGCTCCTTAACAGCCCGCGTTGGTCCCGACTGCAGAGTTCTCCTGTAGACTGCGTCTTTTTCTGCAGTAGCAAGTCGGCACTCCTCATCGTACCAAGACCACCTTCGAGGGGACTCGGAGTACCCGAGTATCTCCTTGGCAGCCGTACTCATGGAGTGTGATATACGATTCTACTGTTCGCATATATCGGAAGAAGATGGGGAAGTTTCCCTGAGCAGTTGGGTGAGTTTGGCTTTGTAGGCTTCAGAGGTCCCTTGTGATTGCAGCTTCTCGACGTTTAGCTTTCGATGTGTGCCAGAGCGTGTGGCATGTGCCACTCTGAGCCGCGTGCGTACCTTGGCTGCAACCAGGCAGTGATCCGAGTCTATGTTGGCTCCTCGAATCGCACGCACGTCTAGTACACTCGATGAGTGCCTTCCGTCGATCACAACGTGATCAATCTGATTTCGTGTTCGTTGATCAGGGGACTTCCAGGTCGCCTTATGGATGTCGAGGTGTTCAAATCTCGTACTACTTAAGGCCATGTTCCGGCCTGCAGCATAGTCTATTAGCCTCTCTCCGTTACCGGAGGTTGTTTCATGAAGGCTAAATCGTCCGACTGTCGAACCAAAGACTCCTTCTCTCCCGATTTTCGCGTTAAAATCGCCTAGCACGATCTTTATGTTAGTTGTTCCAGGCGCTCATAGAATTCGTCTTTTGTCGAGGTGTCCTTGTCTCTGTTGGCGCGTGTGCACAGATAAGACTAATATTAAAATATTTTGCCTTAAGTCTGAGCGCGGCAAGCCGCTCGTCAACTGGTGTAAAGCTGATGACTGAGTGGCGTAGTATATCACTCACTGCAAAGCCGCACCCAAACTCGTGCTTGGAAACATGCCCGCTGTAGTATATCTCCCAGGGGGGTGGTGGTTTCTGTTTTTTTTTTCTCTTTTGGTAGCGTTATTATCTTTCTCCCATATCCAATCCATCGCATTTCTTGGAGTGCAGTAACGTCCGATGAGTATTCCTTAAGGACTTTCACCAAGTCGATATCATCACCCTCTCCGTTGAGGTGCATATCCTCAAATCGTGGTCCTTAAAACGTTTGCGTGAGTCGTCGTCAGAGGGGGTCCGTATCCGAGGTATTGTAGTTGCAGTTTTCATTGGTGGAGATTTTTTTACGGTGGTGGGTACCAAACCCGACGCTCACGTTAGCCAGCAGCGTCGCGGATGCATTGCTCTGTTACCGGTGGTCACCACGAGAAGGTGTGAGTCGACTTGAGACGCAGTAAACCAGGATCACGCTGGGTTCGCCAAATTGAACCGATCAGCAGCTTTACCTGACCACATACGCCCCCATTAGGCCCAGAAGATCATGACTAGAAGTTCTGAACCACCATTATTTTGTTTGCTTTGCTTCTTTTAAATGATTTTTTATTTAAAACGCTTTAAGTTTGTGCCTCTTTCCAATTGAATAATTATTATTATAAATTGAGTTTTGCGAAACCTCCCATTTGAACAATTATTCCCTCACTAATCTATTTCGTTTGTTTATTTTAGTAAATCTTTCCCATTGAATACTTATTATTATATAATTATTCCTTTTTTATCTATTTTTATCATTTTTTATTTGCTTATATTTACATAATTTTTAAGTATGTTTATACCCGTTACTCGTAGAGTAAAAAGGATATACTAAAGTCGTGCAAATGTATGTAACAGGCAGAAGGAATCATTTCCGACCATATAAAGTACTAGCATAAAGCCCGTCGCGCTTCGCTGCGCCTTTAACAGTATAGAACCAATATCAGAAGCAGTTTGAAGTCAATGGTGAGAGCCAAATTTAAAAATATTCTCTAAATTTGTTTCCTCTGTAAAGCCCCGAAATCGAATCATACATACATAGGCTTGAAGTCAACGTTTTACTTCTTTGCTTTTTCACCAAACGACTTTGCTGCTGCGTTCTTACCACCCCCATCCCACTCCACCCATTCCCCACTCACCTCTTACACAACTTCCACACGTTTCCCACCCACATCCCTCCCACATCCCACCCACTTCCCGCTCACATCCCACCCCCATCCCTCCCACTCTACACCAGATTCCCACTCACTTCCCACAAACTTCCCCTTCACATCCCTCCGACTGACCGCCCACATCCCACCAACATCCCGCCCACATCCCATCCACTTTCCACCTACATCCCACCCACATCCCACCCGCTTTTCCAGGAATTTTCCGGCGTTGGGTCAAATTTTCATCGAAAAATCACATCTCAATTTATTTCATTTTCTATTCTAACAAACCAAGATTCAAGTCGATCAGGTGAAAAATATTTTTTCATGCAGAATTTCCCGGCCATTTTCCACGGTGGGGAGTTTTCCGAAATTGGGAAAACACGTGTCGAATATTTTGCGTACTATGCTTGCAAACCAAGTTTATAGTCAATCGGATGAAAATAAATTTTTACAATACAGACTTTTCCGACTCTTTTCCGACTTTTCCGGGTGGGATTTTCCGGAAAATTGGAACACAGTTATTGTTGAATTTTCATAAAGATCTTTGAAAATGAGTTTGAATCTGATCGGATAATAAACAAAAAAGTTTCATACAACAGTTTTCCATGAATTTTCCGACTTTGGGGATGGATTTTCCAAAATTTGAAAGTCACTTTTTTTTATGTTTCGTTATGTGTAATTTTGAAAATGAGTTTGGCGCTAATTGCTGACAAATAAAGTTTCGCCCATACAACCTTGACCACCCACTTTCCACCCAGGGGGGGTGAATTTTCCGGAAGATTGGTATGCAGTTGTTGTTGAATTTTCATATAGATCTTTGAAAATGAGTTTGAACTTGACTGAATGAAAAACAAAAAAGTTTCATACAACAGTTTTCCGCGAATTTTCAACATTTCCCGACAGAATTTTCCAAAATCCGTTCTTAGTACTCACTTTCAGCATAAGTCAAAACTGCCGTGAAAATCTCATCTTCCTATCTCTTATTGTTTCGGCTGTGCGACGGTCACCAGTCAGTGAGTCAGTCAGTCAGGTTGAACTCTTTTATAAATATAGATTGTTTTTTATTTTATTAATTTCTTGTTGTTGGTTTTTAACTTGGTGTTGCAGTTTTTCAATTTTTATTTGCTTCGATTTAAGTTGTGATTGTTGTTTTTTGAGTTGTTGTACATTTTTTTTATTTGAACTGTGTTTCTTTGTAGTTCCCTTGGCAACGAAAAGACGCGTCCACCTCTGCCTTGATTCATTGTGTTTATGATTACTCCCAAATAAGAACGCCTACAAAAGCAATTCCTAACGCTCCTGATCGCTACTATGCTCTCACGCACACATTGAAATCGTGTTTCTTCAATTTATGCTCTCTGTGTTTTGCTTTTTGCGTGCGCTCTTTGCTCTCTGCTGTAACTGTAAAGCAAAGAGAGCCTTTCGAAATTAAATTGGAGCTAATGGCTGGCAACCTTGACCACCCAGTTTCCACCCAGATGTGGTTGATTTTCCGGAAGACTGGTATGCAGTTATTATTGAATTTATTTTATAGATTTTTGAAAATAAGTTTGAACTTGATCGGATGAAAAACAAAAAAGTTTCATACAAAAGTTTTCCACGAATTTTCCACATTTCCCGACAGAATTTTCCAAAATCCGTTCTTAGTACTCACTTTCAGCATAAGATAAAACTACTGTGAAAGTCTCATCTTTCTATCTTTTATGGTTTAGGCTGTGCGACGGTCACTCACCCCAGTCAGTCAGTCAGTTCTATTTCGTGTCAGTCCGTCCGTCTGTATGAACACCTAGATCTCAAAGATGGTAAGAGATAGATGTTTGACATGTATGGGACAAATGCTTCTTTTTTCTGCACGCAGATCAAGTTTGTTTCAAATTTTTGCCCCCCCCCCCCCCCCCCCCCTCTTAAAAATAAAAATTTATTACTTTTATTATTTTATATATATTAATGTACATTCTAAAAATATTTAGTAATTAGCTAAATGAATCGATTTGCCGAATGAATGATAAAGATCGGATGAACATTTCTCAAGTTATAAGCAAAAAAGTGAACCAAGCCCTCCCCACTACCACCCTAAAAAAATGTTGCATACTTTTTGGATGGTCACACTAAGGAACGCGGGAACACTGTTAAACATGTTTTTTCATGAGTAACGGGTATATCGAAGTCAGTTAGAGCCGACTTTAACTTACGCTCTCGTTTTTATTTATCCTTGTTCTATTTCGATTCACTTTTATTTGTAAGCAATTTTTTTATTTTATTTTAACTGGCTTCCGCATTCTCAGGCCCGTAATGCGGCTGACGTGGGCTGTTTTAGTACGTCGACTGCCCGGTTCGCGTAATTTACAAATCACTGGCGAGGTAAAACCGACCACTTTAAATGGTCCTCCAAACCTCGGTGCCAGTTTTGCCGCGAAACCATCCGCAGCCATTGATAGGAGATGCCCCTTCACCCAAACCAAATCACCTATTGCTGGTTTCCAGGCCCGTCGTCGCAAAAACCTGTCCACCATTACCAGTAGTATAGTGTTGCCATGCTTCGACCTTGGCAATGGACCCACAAATCGGCACAGATAGTAGCCCACGGCTCCTCTGGGATTTGTGTCAGCATTTTTCCTGCTGCTTGCAGTTGGCTGGATTTATATTTTTGTCAAATTTCACATTTGCGTACATATGCTCTAACATCCCTATGTAGCCCCGGCCAATAATACCGTGATGCGACTCGAGCAATCGTTTTCCGGCTTCCCGTATGCCAAGCTGTGGTTTCATCGTGGTTTTCTTTTAATACTCTATTTCGCTGGCTTATTGGTAAGCACAGCTTCCACGCCACCACATCCCCATGCCCGGCTCGATGATTTCCCTCTACCATGTAGTCTGGGTATTTTTGTGGGTTTGTTTTTACGTTTTCGCTCAGCTGTTGCATCCAAGTATCGCCTCCGTTTGGATGGCCTTGCGATTCTTGAGCCACAGCAAGTTGTCGGCATGTTTCCTCCCGCATTGGTTGGCGGGACAGTGCGTCTGCCACCACATTTAATTGACCTTTTCGATATTTTACTTCAAAGTCATATTGTTGAAGTTCCAAAGCCCACCTCGCTATTCGAACTGCTGGACTTTCAATACTATTCAACCATTTCAAAGCCATGTGGTCGGTAACGAGCATAAAATGGTACCCTTCCAAATATGGTCTAAGTTTACATATGGCCCAGTAGTGCACTTAGCGGATGGACCAGTGTCGCAAAACCTGGTACGAAACGTCTATACCACGATGCTACTCCCATGTATTGCCGCAGTTCCTTGACGTTTGTTGGCGGTTTTAGCTCAGCTAACCAAACCAAACCAAATGGCCTAAGTATTTCAGTTCTGTCTTGAAGAACTCGCATTTTTCTGGATTTATTCGTAAATTTACAGCCTGTAGTCGCCGAAATACCTCTTTATGGTTGGCCATATGCTCTTCTAGCGTTTTTCCTATAACGATAATATCGTCTAAGTATGCAAACGCTTTCGGCATCATTTCTGGCCCTATAACCTTGTCTAATGCTCTTTGAAATGTTGCTGGAGCCGAAGTTAGACCGAACGGCATTACACGCCATTGAAATAGTCCTTTGCCCGGCACTGTAAAGGACGTTAAGGCTCGGCTTTCTACCTCCATTGGTATTTGCCAATTCCCATCCTTTAAATCCAAGCTGCTAATGAATCTAGCCTCCCGTAACTGATCCAATATGTGGTTTATTCTTGGTAAGGGGTACGCGTCCTTGATCGTTTTTTCATTCATGTCCCTAAAATCCAAACACAGTCTCCATTTCCCTGTTTTCTTCTTTACCATTACTATTGGGGCACTGTGTGGACTAGTTGATGGCTCTATGCAGCCTTTCGCCAACAACTCATCGACTTGTGCATTAATTTCTGTTTGCTTCTTTGGATTTTTTGGGAAATATCTTTGTTTCACTGGTTTGTCGTCCTTTACTACTATGCGGTGTTCTGCCGCCGTTGAAGTTCCCGACATACCCTCAAAGACTGCTAAATCCTTTTTTAAAAACTCATCAATTAAATCCATGTCCTTTTTCGTACTGGATTTGACCCCTTTATTCGCTATATCCCCTTCGGTCTCTATTGCGACTGTCAACTTCTCTTCCAACCAGCCATTTTTCCTCCCACGCTGTGGTATTTTTAACACGTGTCCTCCACAAGCCAGTTCCACCCCCATTCCAACCTAAAAATCCCAACCCAATACCAGTGCGTCCATGATTCCTGGCATTATTAACAGAGATACCTTTTTCTCTTGGTTCCCAAATGCTATATCAAGCTCTAGTGATTTAAAAATATCGCTTCTTCTACCATCTGACATCCTTACTTGTTTCCTTGTTTCCAAAATTTTTCCTACCTTTCCCAATGCTTCTGCTAACGACTGGCTGATGAAGCATGTCATAGCCCCTGTATCCACTATAGCCTTGAACTCGTGCGCTCCTATTCTCACTGTTGCTGTCAACTCGACCGATTACCTCTGAGGGGCTGTTTGTGTCGACGCCCTCTCGTCCCTCGCTTGTAGGGGTCGTCGCTCGTTTCCCGAGCTTTTACAACAATTAAAGCTACGCACTCCTGTTTTTCCGCACTGCCAACAAAACAATATTTGTTGGTTTCTGCACTCTCTTGACCAGTGTCCTTGCTGTCCACAACGTCGGCAGGCTTGGGCTGGGTTTAGCACGAAAGTGTTCGCACTGGCTAAATTTCTTGGCACCGGTTGTGGTTCTGCCTGGCTTCCTTCCATACAACGCCGGCATGCACTCTCCCAGGCGGCAAATTTGTGCTCGTGCCACTATTGTGTCTCCCCGGTCTATTTTCCTCCCAAAACCTTTTCTTGTCGTTTTCCAACGCCTCGAAATCGTCCGCTAACTCCATTAATACGTCCAATGTGGAGCAATCACATCTGTGTTGCCTGAGGCCATTTTAACGGACGCATTAAGGTTTGCAATTTAAACCTTAAATGTTTCCCCTAATCTTTGTTTTCTCATGTGTACCTCTTGTTACAATTTTTGGAAATAGTCTCGGGGAAAAAAATACCCTTGAAAACTGTCCACGAATGCCTGCCAGGTCGACCACTTTCTATTATTTGCTACAAACCAGTTTAATGCCATTCCTCTTAGTAGCTCTGGCATTGTTCCAGGTAACATGTCGAGGTCAAGCCCGTACGTAATTGCCGACCATTCTACCCTTTCCAGAAAATCAAATGATTTTCCTTTCCCGTCGAAGCTTAATCCCCGCTGCACCCTGTAGGGGTGGGCCACGTCCTCGATGTGAGGTCCTACTATGAGATCGGATTCCATTTTCTGAACCCAATCCCCGAAAACTTTTCTCATCTCCTCCACTGTTTCCTCCAACTCGATACCTTCTTCTTGTCCATATCTGACAAGTTCCTCTTTTTTGAGGTTATACACCCATGAACGTACCATTTTGATTCCTTAATCTGTACCCTCCGTTACCCTTTCGTCACTATTTCTACCACTAAAACCACGTTGGGCGACAGTTGTAACGAACCTATTGATTGCCGGCTCACGCTAAGGGCAGTCGTGGGTCACTCCAACAAATTTATTTGCGGAGTTGGTGGTAATAATAAGAAGACGGTTGGAGTTCGATTTCAGTGCCGGTTTATTGGCCTTAGAATACTAATTTTACACTAGGCGACTTAACTTAGTTGGCTTATCTCTAATTTTTGCTTATTTTCTACTGCTTATAGCTAGATAGCTTGACCCCGGACTAAATTTCGCTTTGCCTTCATCGTGGCTCGGGTTTTCACACCGCGCAGGCCTCACGATTCGCCTCTCGTTTCTACCGCACTGCTCGGGGTCTGTTGACTACGGGTTTCTTAACAGGAGGCGGAGATGGCTACCTATCTCTGGCACACGATTCGCGCGGACACGCTTGCAACTTTCGCAAAGCTCGCCGACTCTCGTTTCGTCCCGCACAGTACGAGGATCCCAACCACTCTTGCTCGCACTCACTCTGTCACTCTCCCACGATGGATCCTTGGTTTTCGCCGGTTAGACTCCTTTCCGGGGTTTCCTCGTTCACTCACTCCCGTTGGTCTTGCGCACTCGCTTGTATTCACGCACTGGACTGACACTCGGTTTGAAATGATTCGCAGTCAGACGTTTCTAGACTACCCGTCTTTCTGAGCCGCGCATTTGCATGCCGTTAGTTGCCAGGTCCCGTTGTTGCAATGCGCCGCCGGTTCAGTGGAAATTTCCATTGCTTCGTCTGCGAGTGCGCGTGTGAGCGCTCGCTTCTGCTTTCGCTGTCTCCTTTCTTCCGAAACTTTAACGGTTTTTTTCCGCAGTTTGCGCTCTGCTTTCTCTTTTCCTCCCCTTCGCCTCGCCCCTATGGTCCTGCTTCCAATTCGCCGCATTTCTTTAACCCGTATGTGGCCAACCAGTTTTCGGCCTCCGCTTACATACTATAAGTTTTCATTAACTCTAGCCTTAAATATAAATATAAATCTAAATACAAATATATCATACATTACTATTCTTAATTATTACCGTTACTCTCCGTTGTGAGACTTTCACAATTAAAGTCCTCACAGTATTATACGATGTGGGGTCAACTCACATAATACTCAAGCGTTAACTTTTTATCTTTAATTGAGATTGGGTTGAAATAGAAAATGAGTATGAGTATTTCTATGGCTGGTAGGCATGCAACATTAAGGTTGAAAAAAGGGAAAACGACATAGCTCAGTAATTGTCAACTCTTTGGAAAAAAGAGCTCCAACTATTTTTAAATTTGATTTCTTAGATTCTAGGAATCAAGTTTGCTATTAGAAGAAGGAAAAAATTTAGCTTAATCTCATTTAATGTTAATTTGCAACAAAATTCCTAACGATAATGAGAGCATAACGGATATTCATTCAATTCCTTAAAAAAAGTAAAATATCGATTGGTAGCGTTTACCTAAAAATTATTAAGATTATTCCCTGTTGTTTTGAAAATTTGTTTTTATGTGAACTGCCAAATATGTCAAAGATTACTTGATCAGGTCAAAAGAAAATTGTAATTATTTGACGATTTTGATCCGCTTGGCTTTCAGTAGTCGATTTCAAACCGTGAAATTTTCTAAACTACTCACAACAACGTCACGAAATTTTGTCAATAATACTCTCAAGAAGAGGTATGTTTACTTAATTGTAAATATAGCATTTATTTTTCATCCGATTTAGATGACCAAAGGAAAAAAAATTTTCGTAAGAGATTACCCCATCCTCTCAATATCTGAGACCTGAGCAATTGTTATGGTAAGATTGAAAAAAGCTTAATAAAAGGCAGGAAAAAATTAAAAATTATCAAAATTTTTCAAAAATCCAACTTTGAAGTGCTATTTCTTCGTCATTTATGATTGGATTTTAAACAATTGTCGTTTTCTTAAAAACTAATTTTATTATCTTTGATTTTTGTTCCAGTTTATACATATCGGTTGACTAAAACCAAAGAAAATGGCGTTTTAGTAGACCTACCTTTTTCAAAACACTAAAATTGAAAATTAAGCTATATCTCAAAAATCGTTCTACTTTTGACATATCTGAGAGCGCATTTGAATTCAGCGTGAAATTTTACATCAAAAAATTGTTGCATAGTGTAATCTGAGCACTTGTATCAAAAATATTTTTCTTTATTGAACAATGCAATGAACCGAACCGGCGGTTCAAGAACTGTGTGAACCACTAAACCGAACTAGTTCTTATTTCCGAGGGGTTTACATTCCTGAAATAAACCCATAAATAAAAAAACAACATTTTTTGGCGAGAGATTCAGTCCTGTTTTTAGAGATGGAACTTCAACTGGAACAACTGGTGCTCTAACTAGATTTTCTAATAAGAAAATGAAATCTCTCGAAGTTCTGTGGCACCGACGGTTTTTTCGAGAGATTTACAAACCAACCGTCGGCAAAAACTCTAGAGATTTCTGTGGCACCCCCGATTGTAACAGATTGTCCAAGACGCAAGGACTTTTTGTCCGCGGATACAAGGTATTTCGTCTTGTCCTCATTTACCGCTAAACCCATCAGTTCTGACTGCCTCTCAATCTCTGAAAACGCCCTGCTTACCACCCGTTCGTTTGTGTCGATGATGTCGATATCATCGGCATATGCGAGTAGCATTAGATCTTTATAAATAAACGCGCCCGTTCTGTTGGCATGTGGGCACCGGCGCAGTATATATTCCATCAGTAGATTGAAGAAGTCACACGATAAGGTATCGCCCTGCCTAAAACCTCTCTTGGTATCAAATGGTTCGGAAAGGTTCTTTCCTATTTTGACGGAGCTTTGTGTACTTCTCAACGTCATCATGCAAAGACGAACGTACTTTGCTGGTATATCAAGGGTAGACAAGGCTTCGAAAAACCTTGACCTAATCGGCGTGTTGAAGGCTGATTTATAATCAACAAAAAGATGGTGTGTGTTGATGCCTCTCTCGTAGGTCTTCTCCAGAATTAGTCGTAGTGTGAATATCTGGTCTGTGGTGGATTTACCAGGTCTAAAGCCACACTGATAAGGTCCAATCAGTGTGTTAATAAGCGGCTTTAGACGTTCACAAATAATGCGCGACAGAACCTTATATGCAATGGGAAGGAGGCTGATCCCGCGGTAGTTGGCGCAAACTGCAGGGTCTCCTTTTTTAAAGATTGGGCACAGGACATTTAGTTTCCAATCGTCGGGCATGCTTTCTTCAACCCATGTACGGCAAAGAAGTAGGTGCATGCATCTTACCAATTCTTCCCCTCCAGCCTTGAACAATTCAGCGGGCAGCTCATCAGCGCCTGGTGATTTATTGGTCTTTAGCCTTTGTATGGCTAAACAGACTTCCTGTTGGGTCGGCGGGTCTATCTCTATGTTGTCGATTGGTGGCATCGCTACTTCTCTTGAGGTGGCATCATGTTCGTCATCGCCTCCCAGTAGGTTGGAGAAGTAGCTTCTCCATTTGTTAAGCGCCACTTGCGGATCGGTGACCAGATTCCCGTGTTCGTCTTTGCATTGTGCGACTCTGGGCTTAAAATCTTCTGTTAATTGCTTAATTTTTTGGTAAAATTTTCGAGTCTCTCTCATGCCGAATAACATCTCAACTTCCTCGCGCATGAGCCTTTCGTGCTACACTCAGAAAAAAAACCAAGCCGATCGTGCTTGATATCAATGAGTTTTGATATCAAAAGTACGGTAAGACGGAATATTCTTGGATCCAAGCCGATAGTACTGAAATCAAGCAAAAAATTCTGAGACTGAAATGCTTGGTTTTAAATATAGTCGGCTTCATATAAAGCATAGATCCTCTTGATTGTGAGCATGAAAAATCTCGATTTCAAGCATGGATCTTCTCAAAAACAAGCATGGAAAGTCTCGATTTAAAGCATATATCTTCTTGGTTTTAAGCATAGAAAGTCTCGAAACCAAGCATAGATCTGCTTGGTTGTAAGCATGAAAAGTCTCGATTTCAAGCACAGATCTCCTTGAAAGTAAGCATGGAAAATCTCGGTTTCAAGTTTATATCTTTTTGGTTGTAAGCACAAAAAGTATTGATTTCATTTAATTATATTTATTATTAATAAAAATTGAAATATTATAAAAATTATTACATTAAAAACATATACTTAATTTTAATACGATTTTTCCGTTGAGGTTAAGTAACGAACTTTACAAATTTACTTTCTGCAGCATATGGCGTGCGTTACTTTCCGTCGTGGACGTCGACAGCCACGACGACGCTTTGAAGGTACAGCACAGATAGTGTTTCCGAGTCGATTACGTACTGGAAAATAATAAAAAAATTAAGTATTAAAAAAAATATAAATATTGAAAAAATATTATGTAATATATTTTTTAAACTTAGCCTTTCGCCAAGGGAACAGCTTCTCGCGAAACAAGACTTTGAGCCCAATTGGCGGAATGACCTCCTTGATTCGCTTCTTTGGCCTGCACATATTTGTACACACATGCAAAAATACACTAATTTAAACAAAACTAAACATAGTGTGAGCAAAAACACGTGCTTACTTAAGAGACATTTCCCAGACGGACTTTACGGAACGTGGTTCCAAAAAGAATGCCATCTGGCACTGTTCTTTTTACAGGGAAGAATGCACTACCAATTTTTGCAGTTTGAAAAACGGCATGCAATCTGTATGAAAACGGATGCACTTTCCTTTTTGCAGTGGGTTAGAAGGGAAGAAATCTGCATAACATGCAAACGTGCCTTCTAATGGCACGCATGCAGCACCTGTGCCTTTGGAAACCAAAATGCGAAATGAGACCCGAACAGAGAATTAGCGAAAAGCAATGGATAACAATTAAGAAAACAAAGGGGAACACGCAAAAAACACGTGGTTTTTGAGTGTCCCCGTTTTCATTTGCCTTCAGTTAGAAGTTGATGTTTGCCTCGCATTGAATTGAAAATTTAATGTGGTTCTCATTTCATATTTGTTAGTGGTAAGTAATTAATTGAATGAATGCTGAAAGCTAAATATCTATTTATATTTAAAAATTTTTGCTCTGCATTTTTTGATCCAGGAGGAACATTGGGGCATCAATGTTGTAATGCGGAATTAAAGTCAGTAAACATACATATATGTAACTAGCAAAAAGCTTGTCGCGCTTCGCTGCGCCATTAACAGTATAGAACCAATATCAGAATCAGTTTGAAGTCAATCGTGAGAGCCAAATATTTACCAAATTTAAAAATATTCTCTAAATATTCTCTAAATGAAAACACGTGTCGAATATTTTGCGTACTATGCTTGCAAACCAAGTTTCAAGTCAATCGGATGAAAAATAAATTTTTACCATACTGACTTTTCCGACACTTTTCCCACTTTTCCGGGTGGGATTTTCTGGAAAATTGGAACACAGTTATTGTTGAATTTTCGTAAAGATCTTTGAAAATGAGTTTGAATCTGATCTGATGAAAATAGTTTCATACATCAGTTTTCCGTGAATTTTCCGACTTTGGGGATAGACTTTTTCAAAATTTGAAAGTCACTTTTTTATGTTTTGTTATGTGTAATATTGAAAATGAGTTTGGCGCTAATCGCTGGCAAATAAAGTTTCGCCCAAACTACCTTGACCACCCACTCTCCACCCAGCGGAGGCAAATTTTCCGAAAGATTGGTATGCAGTTGTTGTTGAATTCTCATATAGATCTCTGAAAATGCGTTTGAACTTGATCCGAATTCCGCGGTTTTCCGCGAATTTTCCACATTTCCCGACAGAATTTTCCAAAATCCATACTTAGTACTCACTTTCAGCATAAGATAAATCTACTGTGAAAATCTCATCTTCCTATCTCTTATGGTTGTGGCTGTGCAACGGTCACCAGTCAGTCAGTCAGTCAGTCAGGTTGAACTCTTTTATATATATAGACTAGCAAATAACCCGACGCGCTTCGCTGCGCCTTCAACAGTATGCTCTTTGCTGATGGGTTTTCCCTCCAACTCCCACCCCCATTCCTCCCATCCACTCTACATCCAATTCCACCCAGTTCTCACTCACTTCCCACCCACTTTCCGCCACCATCCCGCCCACAACTCGCCCACATCCCACCCACTTCCCTCCCACTTCCCGCCCACATCCCATCCACTTCCCACCTACAGTCCACCCACATCCCACCCACTTCCCGCTACATTCCACCCACTTCACATCACTTACCACCCACTTTCCACCCACTTTTAAAACAACAAACCACTCACATCCCAATCACTTCCCAGTGGGCATCCCGGCGTGGGAAAATTAAATCACTAATAAATTTTCATTTTGACTGTACAAACTGAGTTAAAAGTCAATCGGATGAAAAATAATTATTTTGCATGTTCAATTTTCCGGGCATTTTTACTGCGGATTTTCCGACATTGAAAATCACATTTTTAATTATTTCGTACTCTGTCCTTACAAACCGAGTTTCAAGCCAATCGGATGAAAAATAGTCTATTTGCATGCAGAATTTTCTGGGAATTTTCCGACCGTCAGGTCAAATTTTCCAACTTCAGAAAATGACATTTTAAACTTTTTTTTTTTTTTTTTTTAAAAAACTTTTTTTCCACCCCATGGAAAAAAATTTTTTTTTTTTTTTTTTTTTTTTTTGGTTTTTTTTTTTTTTTTTTGTTTTTTTTTTATACCAGGGTAAAAAATATTTTTATTTTTTTGTATTCCGCCCTTACAAACCGAGTTTAAAGCCAATCGGATGAAAAATATTTGTTTTCATGCAAAATTTTTCGGAAATTTTTCCCCTTTTTGCAAAAATTTTACAAATTTTGGATAGCAATTTTAAAAATATTTCGAATTCTGTCCTTGCGAACCGAGTTTCAAGCCAATCTGGTGAAAAATTGTTTTTTTATGCACAATTTTCCGGGAATTTTCCGACCGTTGGGTCAAATTTTCCAACATCGGAAAATCACAATTCAATTTATTTCGTATTCTATCCTTACAAACCAGTACAAAGCAGTCGTCAGCTAGCTTTCGTTGCGTTCAGACGTCTAATTATGTCTCCTCTACTCTGCGCTGAGTGCAATTCGGGAGTTTCGGCAGCTCAGCTTCGTTGCTTTGATGCTGTCCGCTGTTCTTCGCTCTGCCGTCGTGCTTTTTATGTTGCCTGTGTCGATTTGAATGCAGATGTAATTAAATTTTTAACTAACTCGCCTAATTTATTGTGGCAGTGTGACAACTGTGTTGTGGCAAATGACTCGCATTCAAAAATTGATGAAATAAATGGGAAAATCCAGTCCCTAGAAGGACTATACAATGATCTAAAATCCCAGTTTATAAAGGCGTTCAACAACAATAACAATATAAATGTGATTGCAGGCAAGCCTAAGTCCGCAGCTTGCCAGCCACCAACCTCAAGCATAATGCAGGTGAATGACCTTGCGTCCCATCAGCTGGTTGATGCTCACTCTCACTCTGAAGCAGAGAGCAATGATTTTGTCACCGTTCGAAAGAAGCCAAAGAGGAATCGGAACAAAAACAACAAGCCTATTGTTGGGGTGGCCGCTGCTTGTTCCGAGTTTACTGTGCTGCAGAGCAAGAAGTATTTGCATGTCGGCAAATTCTCCACTGCCACTGAACCTGAGGCGGTATTAAAATTTGTGGCATCTAAACTGGAAGTTAAAATGGACACATTAGCTTGCGTAAAGCTGGTGAAAAAAGATGTCGATGTTTCTACGCTTAAATTTATAAACTTTAAACTTGGAGTTCCTGAGCAACATTTCTCCACTGTATTCAACAATGAATTTTGGCCGCAAGCGATTAAGATTAGCCGTTTTGTTCATAGGGAGAGACCAGCAGCGGACGTAACAGCTGTTGATCTTCATGCGACCCTCCCACCCCCACCGCGAACATCTACACCTAATCCAAGAACATCGTCAAAAAACGATCTTTGATCGGCGTCGCCGGCGCTGATGCTGTTGCGATTGTTTGTTGTGGCTCTTCGTGGGACCAGCCGCTTTGCATCTTTCCTTTCTTATCTTTTCCAACACAACAACAACAACAGCAGCAACTTCTAATGTTCTTGCTCTCTGCTTTTGGCTCCATCCGCCTTGGATCAATTGCTGAGCTTATCAACAGCGCTCTGCCAAACCTAAGAGAGGCTCTCTTTTCCATTTTTCGTCACCTACTGCAACCGTTGTCAGAATGCGATTTATTACGTGCTCGTCATTGCCCTTATGTTCTCGATGGTATGCCTATGCTTGCTCTTAAACTAACGCATCTAAGAGCATCGCTCTTTCCCATATTTCATCCGCCAACTGAGCAATTCTGTCATGGGCCCTCCTCGTTGGATTTGCTACCACTTGGTATCAGTCCGGATTTGACTGTCTTCCCACTGGATCTGCCTCCCATGATTACACAGTGTCAATCTGTTCAAGCTCTTCAATTTTATTCTCCTATTGAGCTGCCAAATAACCCAGAAGATTCCTTGAATCTTGGAGCTATGCTTGGCTTATCTTTTCGTGGGACTCAACGTGATAAGGTTCATCTACATGATAATTCTCAGCCGTCGTCATTCTGCTTGCCTCTATCTGCGTCTGGATCATTGGACACAGCCCCATCTGGTGATAGAAACCCTTCCATAAATATCTTCTTTCAAAATATCTCTGGTATGAGAACAAAGGGAGAAGCCGTTTTTTTGGCCACCTCTCAGCGTAATTTTGATATCATAATTCTTGTTGAAACCTGGCTCAGCTCGAATTTCTTCACTAGTGAATTCTTCGACCCAATGCTTTATCAGGTATTTCGAAAGGATCGAGATTATGTGAGAGCGCAATGTACACGGGGTGGTGGCGTCATTATTGCTGTTCGTCGTGGTCTGAACTGTCAATCCATCCGCCTTTCTAATGAGGACACACTCCTTGACCAGCTTTGCGTCTCAATCTCTGGAACTTCTGGTGATATTTTCATTGTCGCTTCGTATATACCGCCGGCCAGTGCTTACCAAATGTATGAGCAACATATTCTGAACATATCCCATGTTCATGATTCTCTTTTGGACTCTCAGTACCTTTGTGTGGTTGGTGATTTCAACATGGGATCGCTTGTGTGGTCGCACGATTCGGAGACTTCATCTATGATACCTAGCAATGTCCATCAGTCGCATGAAATCTTGGTAGTAGATGAGCTATTTTGTGTGGGCTTATTACAAAATAATAATTAGGGTGTTCCCCCCGCTTTCGTAAAGGTTTATCAAAAACGATTAAAATTTTAAAGATAACAACACAACAACAAAACACAAAAAAAAAAAAAAATTGATTTTTTTTTTTTTTTGGTTTTTTTAATTTAATGTTAAAGGGGAAAAAGTGTAAAATGTAAAAGTGTAAGGTCTAAACTACATAGTAACTTGTTTTTTTGTTATTGGAAATTAGAAAAAGAGGTATGGGTCTTTGTGTTTGCCTTGGGGCTTTGTTGATCGCCTTTGTTTTTTTTTTTTTTTTTTTTGTTCCCCCTCTCCTTCTATCGTTTTTTTTTTTTTTTTTTTTTTTTTCATAATAAAAAATAGTTCGGAGATTTGTACGGGGGTTCACAACAAAACAAAAAAAAAAAAAAAAAAAAATTTAAATGTATGGTTCGAACACACAACTTCCTGTTTATGAGTTATGCATACAGTGCTCTACGCCACTGAGGCGTCTGAAATCTTTGTAAATATTAAGGGCAAAATGCGTAGCCTGTTAAAAACAGCTGGTTTACCACATCAATTACTAGGGTAAATCACAAGGGGCGCTCACTAGCTCATGTGGGGTAAATTTACCATTTACGTTTTTACGAGGGCTGGTGAACACCCTAAATATTTTTAACAAGTTAAACAAGTTACTCGACCTAATTTTTATAAGTCCGGATGTCTGCTGCAATCTTGATATTTGTGAGATTCCTATCTCAAACTGTGATTCTCATCATATGCCTTTGCTCTTAAAACTTAACTTTTATACTTTTGTTCCATCAGAGCGAGAATTTTTTAAATTTAACTTTAACGAGATTACCCTTGATGCAATTCGTGTCGAAATTTCTGCTGTAGATTGGAGTTCAGTCTTATCGCATGACAGCGTGGATATCTGCTATGAAAACTTTATTAACGTTTTGTCATGCATTATCAAAAATAATGCTTCTATAAGGGTTCAGGGTTCTTATAGATTGCCTTGGTACACTAAGGGTTTAAAAAAATATAAAAATTTGCGCAACAAATTCTATAAACGTTTTATAAAGACGCAAGATTCTGCTGATTGGGAGAGATATAGGCAACATAAGC
Organism: Lordiphosa stackelbergi; assembly: GCA_018904235.1. Classification (NCBI taxonomy): domain Eukaryota; kingdom Metazoa; phylum Arthropoda; class Insecta; order Diptera; family Drosophilidae; genus Lordiphosa; species Lordiphosa stackelbergi. Next base: position 121,075 of record JAEIFU010000414.1, read on the forward strand.
GTGAGTTTGAATTTCTAAACAAATTTCTTTATAATCAATATATTGCGGATGTTGAGAATGGTTTGAAACTTAACCCTAGATTGTTTTGGCGATTTGTTAACTCCAAAAAGGCAAATTCTACAATACCCTCATCTATGACACTAGATGACTTAGTTGCAACGTCAGACCTTGGTATTTCTAATTTGTTCGCAAAATTTTTCAATTCTAACTTTGAACCCTCTGCTTCTTGGAATGATCTGAATAGTTTGAACTCAATTCCCCATTTGCTCAACATTGGCACTTTATCCATTTCCGAGGATGACATCTTCCAAGCTGTAATGAGCTGCGATGACTCTAATTACCCAGATTGTGATGGAATTTCTTCGTTTTTTCTTCGTTTCACTCACAACTGGTCGGTTTATTGAAAAATGGAAAATTGCAACAGTCACACCTGTGTTCAAGTCTGGTATCAAGAGGGAGGTACCTAACTACCGACCCATTGCTAAGCTAAGCAATATATCTAAGCGCTTTGAACGAATTGTAGCCAAACAGATGTATTTTCTGGTAAAGTTGTACATTAACCCAAACCAACATGGTTTTATGCCAGGCCGCTCCACTACTTCTAATCTAGCTGTCTTCTGTAATTATTGCATCAACTCCTTTGACAAACGCTGTCAAGTTGACGTCATTTATACAGACTTTTCCAAGGCATTTGATAAAGTTTGTCATAATGCTCTTATCGCCAAGCTTTTTAGGCTAGGATTTCATTCCTCCTTTTTGTCCTGGATTCAATCTTACTTGGACCGCCGGACCTACAGAGTTAGAATAAACAACTCGCTTTCTATTCCATATGTGGCTACTTCGGGACTTCCACAGGGAAGTGCCCTCGGTCCTTTACTTTTCATCATTTTTATTAATGACATTTCCGTGCATTTTCTTAATTCAGAGTTTCTGCTTTATGCTGATGATCTTAAAATTTTTCGATCTATTAAATCCATCAGTGATAGTCGACTGCTGCAATCTGATTTAGATAGGGTCAGTTCATGGTGTGCTCTCAATTTACTCCCTTTAAATCTCAACAAATGCTTTATTGTTAGATATAGCAAATGCTTCTACAATATTACGGCCACTTACTCTATATCTAACCAAACTTTATCGAGTCGGGTTGAGGCCATTGATTTGGGAGTGAAATTTGACCAAAAATTTCTGTTCAATGAGCATATAAATTATATTTTGCCAAGGGCCTATTCTATGTTTGGATTTGTCAAACGCCATGCCAGCCAATTTAAGGACCCTTATACTCGTTTGAGCCTTTACTCAGCTTTTGTGCGTTCCAAGTTGGAATATGCATCATTTATTTGGAATCCTTCTAGCGCAATTCATATTAAAAGGCTTGAAAGGGTACAGAAAAAATTTCTTAAATTTGCGCTCCTCCCGCTTAATTTTTCTGATCCTTTGCCGCCATATTTTGGTAGATGTGCACTGCTGCATCTCTCGACTCTTGAAGATAGACGGACTATTGCGTCATTGCTATTTCTGAATGATCTTGTTTTAGGGTGCATTGACTGTCCCACCTTGTTAGGCATGATAAATTTCAATGTACCAAGCAGAAATCTTCGAAACTTTCAGCCGTTCTCCATCCAATTTTCCCGAACCAATTATTCCCTTAACGAACCCATATCTAGGGCCCTTAAAAATTTCAACTCCTTATCCGCTAGCTTGCGATTTGATTTCGATTCCAATAAAACAGCATTAAAAACTTTATTAGCAGAATACTTTTCCACTTTTAGGCATTAAGTTAAGTAATATAATTTAAGATATTTTAGGGTAGCCAGTAAAGAGCATTGTTCAATTGGCGAATAAATAAATAAATAAAAAAACTCAAGCCAATCGGATGAAAAATAGTTTTTTTATGCAGAATTTTCCGGGAATTTTGGGTCCGTTGGGTCAAATTTTTTTTTTATTTATTTTTATTTATTATTATTATTCTTACATCCTAGTGCGACAAGGATAACCTTATATATTATTGCACTAGTCACTAAAGAGAAAAACGAACATTGAGGAAAGCGTATTAACCTAATTAAATCTAAAATTACATTTCCTACATCTGCTTTGAGCGAAACACGATTTTTTTTAACATTTTTATATAAATAATTAATTGTTTAACATTAAAAATTGCCTAAGCTTGTCCCTAAATTGCGCTGCGCTACTAACTACCTTTAACTGAGGTGGTAATTGGTTCCACAAACGAACAGTGTGTACGAAGAAATGACGTTCTGAGCAGGAGAGTTTATGTCGTATACTATTGATATTTTTAGTTCTGGACGATGTGCTGAAACATAATTTGTCAAATAAATAGCTTGGCTCTTTTGTAAAAATGATACGGTGTAAAAGCAGTAGATTTTTAAAGTCAGTCCAAGATTTAAAATTTAGTTGATGGATTTGTTTGGCGAAACTGGATATATGCTCTCTTCTTCCAACATTGTACACGAATCTGGCGATATTATTATATGCCACTGTGAGTTTCCGCTGAGAAGCCACGTCGCAATTTCCAAATATTTCTGTACCATAGCACAGCGAGGGTGTCAGGTACGTTTTAGCAATCGTTAGTCTGATTTCAGTTGGTAAAAACTGCTGAGTAAGTGAAAGCTGCCTAAGTTGTCCATATGTTCTTCCAGTGGCTTTTATTACTTGGTCACTCCAGGAGAGAGTCTTATTAATTGTAATGCCAAGGTTGACAGCTTGCTCTACGTATTGAATTGGAGTACTATTAAGCAATAAATTAGGTAGTGATTCAGTGCTCAGCAGTTTTTTATAAATAACAATACACTTACATTTAGTCGGATTGAGAGATAGTCCATTACATTGAGCCCATTTACTGACATTAGACAGTTCACTGTTACATAAATTAACACAATCAGTTATACTTTGCAGTGGACAACTAGCGTACAATTGGACATCATCAGCGTACATGTGGACATTACAGTTTGACAAAGAGACAGGTAGATCGTTAATATACATCGAAAACAGAAGAGGACCAAGAATTGAGCCTTGAGGTACACCGCATTTGACAGGCAAAAAGGTAGACATTTCTTCTTGGGTAAATACTGCCTGTCTTCTGCCACATAGGTACGACGAAACTAATTTGATCGCAGTGTCATTAAAATTGAAAAACTTGCATAATTTTGTGCACAGTATGTCATGTTGTACTGTGTCGAAAGCCTTGCTAAAATCTAGTAATGTGAGAAATGTCACTTGGCTGTTATCGAGTTGCCTTCGAATTTCTTCAGTAACATTTAACACTGCTGTGATGCAGCTTCTATGCTTCCGAAAGCCAGATTGCATATTGTTTAACCCTGGGTTACTTACTAAGAACTTGTTTATCTGTTGTAACATTAAATGCTCGAACACTTTGGATAAAAAGGGCAGAATGGATATTGGTCTGTAATCATTATTAGCCTTTGGAACAGGGATTATTTTGGCAATTTTCCAATTTTCCGGGAATGTTGACGTAGTAAATGCAGTGTTGCATATATGAGTCACATAGTTTAGGATTTTTGGCAATATGAGGTTAAAGAATTTTGGATGCATGTCATCCAGACCGACCGCGCAAGACTTGATTTTGAGGACACATTCAAGGACATCACATGGGCTTACACACGTAAAACTAAAGCTATTATCACAATTATTATCTTCTACAACGTCAAGGTAAGAGTTAGTCAGGATGTCAGGTGTAATTGATTGTATAAATTTTTTGTTCAGCTCATTTAAGTCAGTGGTCACTTTGTTAAAGGATTTCGTCTTACCAACTCCCAGTTTCTTAAGTTCACTCCATTTCTGTTTGGAGGATATAGCACTTCTAAACTTATTCGTATAATGAGTACGCTTAGCGGTATTGATCATGTTATTTACAAGACTTCTAAGCGCTTTAAACCGCGTGTAGTGATCAGAAGTCTTGTACCTTTTCCACTTTTTATAAGCAGTGTCACGCTCTGTAATTTTTTTCGAGATATCCCGCGAAAACCAAGGTTTATGCTTCTCATTATGATTTTTGCTTTTTAGTGGTATAAATTTGTCATATAATACATTTATATAATACGAGAAGTCACTTAACTGGGAATTGACGTCTGTATAAGAATAAATAGTGTTCCAATTACATAGATCTAAATTGTCCTGAAGTTGTTTGTAGTCAATATGTTTAAAGTCCCTGTACCAAACGGTTGTGTCGCTTTGAATAGGATTAAACTCGTACGTTATGAAGATTAAGTCGTGCTTGGAGAAAGCTGGTACTGCTACCTGGTCATACAATAAGATTTTGTCCGTATCACTAACGAAAAAAACGTCAAGTAGGGTATCAATAGTGCCAGAGAAGTGCGTAGGAGTAGTTGAATTAACAAGATTTAATCCCAAGGATGCCATTTCTAAGGCTAAATGTCGCTCTGATAAAATGTTACTGTTCAGATCGCCAGTTATCACTATGTCAGTAAAGCTTAAAGATAATGAAGAAATTATGTCAATTACATCCGAGTAGTCAATGGTACGGTGCGGCCGATAAAGGCAGCCAATAAGTAAGCTTATTGCACTTCCCCTACCTGCAACTTTCAGAAACAAGTATTCTATTGCACTTCCCGGAGCCTGTTTGCATATGACTTTGGCGTTAAGTTTTTTATTGACAAAAATTGCAACTCCTCCCGCATGGCCTTCTCTGTCAGATCGGTACAAATCAAATCCGTCACATAAAACTAACACATCACTTAATTGGGGAACGAACCACGTTTCAGACACACAAATTACATCTACATTTGACTTCACAAACATATATCTAAACTCTTCGATTTTTCCAGCAAGACTTTGAGCATTTATGTGACAAATGTTTAGTCCAGTTTTTTGTTTAGCAAGAATCCTAATCATTGTACCACTGTTCGCTGTGGACCTATTTATATTAGTATTACTATTGAATTATTGATAGCTTTTAGTAGCGCGCGCAATTCAAGAAAACCTAACAAAAATTTATAAACATGGTAATACAGAAAACAAAATTCGCTTAAAAAACTAACATTAATGATGATCATTATTACTGGACAGCGTACACTAACGAAAAAGATTATCTCCACCGGACTTTTCGGTTGCTTCGCGCTGCTCTTCTTGGTTCTCTTCGCTTAGCTCAAATAGTTTTTGCATGTTGTTGATGCACACTACCTCGCCTCCCGCTCTCTTGGTAATGTGCACGACTCCACGCCTAGTAAAAACTGAAGAGAGACGCTTATGCTTTTTTAAGTGCATGGCCTCTTTGAATATAGCGTAAGAGTCTTTGGAGAGCTGCTCATTAATAGCCCAAGAGCGAAAGTGTCAGTGGGTTTTTCGTTTGTTTTCTAAATGCACCGGCTGCCCGCATCAAAGCCGCCTTATCGCGTACGTGCTCCAATTTTACAATAATTGTCGGGGCAGCAATTGTATTAGTGTTCTGCTGCCTGACCCGCAGAATCATGCAGAATTTTCCGGCCATTTTCCACGTGGGCGGAATTTCCAAAATCGGGAAAATACGTGTCGAATTATTTCGCGTACTTTGCATACAAACCAAGTTTCAAGTCAATCGAATGAAAAATAACATTTTTCCTATACAAACTTTTCCGACTTTTCCGGGTGGAATTTTCCAAAACCCCGTCTTAGAACGCACTTTCACGACTAACAGTAACTCCTGTCCAAATTTCAGCTTTCTATCTCTTACCGTTTAGGCTGTGCGATGATTGCCAATCAGTCAGTGAATCAGTCAGTCAGGACACTCACTTTTATATTTATAGAGATAATATTTCTAAGACTGCTGGACTGGCCCGACGCAGCGACTCCTACCTGAAGACTCCTCCCAAGAGCTCTCGACATATTTTAAAGCATTAAAAAAGTGTATTTTTATACAAAGAGCACCGTAAAAAATGTATGTATGTAGCCCCAATATTGAATTTTAAAATAAAAAAATATTATTAATTACTATGAAATATTCACTAAAAAGGATGAGTTTGTGTTTTACTATATTTTTAAAATCATTTTCCAAATTGGGCTAATGGGTACGTTCCTTTGAAACTGCTTTGGCATGAGATGCTGCACACATTCTAATAGTACATACTGGTGCAGGCTGCCATGCTTAATACGTTCTAGTAGCACACGTTCTAAATGCGTTCTTTTTGGAAACCATGGCAGCAATCGTGTAAATACCACTGCCAAGAGAACGCCATCTGACAGCGTGCAAATGGAAACTAAAGTTGGAAGGGAGAGCCGAGCGTTTTTACGAAGTTGAACCTACAACAACAACCCATGCAAAATGCCGTTCTATTAGAACATATTCTGCTGCGTTGCGCCCCTGTACAAAAACGAATGGAAGATTGCAGGTTTTTGCAACTGCTTCTCAGTGGCAAAAGTTGTATGACAGATGTGCGTCTAGCATGCAGTCAAGTCTCACTTGGTTGTCGTTTAAAATGCATACATACACAAGAACGAAGTTTGATTTTCCCTTTCTTCTTCGAACTAAAGCAGATGGAACAAAAATGCAAACTCCGTTACGTATGTGGGTCATTCTTTTATAAACCGAACAGTTAAAAAAATTTTTAATTTTCATTTTAATAAAAAAAAATCCGAAATTAGATCTCGACATGCCCATCATAACGTAATTTGCGGTTTGCACAAAAATTTTTGTTAATTTTATAAACAATTTCAAAAATCGTCAAAAACGGAAAATGAAAAAAAAAAGGGTTTTTTAAAAACGTGATATGGTTTATCGGACAGGTATCAAATTGATACTGGTGAAAAAGTATTTTACTGTAGCTACTCAAATAATAGTTTTTTAGATTTTTAAATTATTTAATAATATTAAGTAATTGTTGCTAAAAATTATTTTATAATTTTTTCTCAGTGTTAACCACCATGATATAGCTTCTAAGCATAAACAATGTATTGTCCTAAACGTAACTTAAATTTTGGTGTTTTCAAAAATATGGAGACTTTTATAGTTTAAAAGTTATGAATTTTTGAAGTTATAAACAAATAAAAAGTTGCCCTTAAAGAATGCGTTGCCACTCAGTCAGTTTCAAAGCTCTACAACTCTGACTTGGCAAGTGGGCTTTATATATATCAAGCTTTTCAAAAATGTCAACATCACACAGTTCGGACGTCTATTTCATATAGCTGCCATACGAATGCTATGATTAATTGCATTTTGTTGTGGATAAGGGTGACCAGAGTTTTGAAAGTATATTATACCACAACCAAATTCAGCATTTCTATGGCAGCTATATGATATAGATGTCCGATCTGTGTGATGTTGGCAATTTTGAAAAGCTTGATAAATATAAAGCACAATTGCCAAGTTTCAATCACATGACTTTAAAACTGACTACGTGAGAAATTTTTATTTAAGGGCATCTTTTTATTTGTATATAACTTCAAAAATTCATAACTTTTAAACCATAAAAGTCTCCATCTTTTTGAAAACACCAAAATTTAAGTTATATTTAGGGCAATAAATTGTTTATCCTTAGAAGCTAAATCATGGTGGTTAACACTTTGAAAAAAATTATAAATAATTTTTAGCAACAATTACTTAATATTATTAAATAATTTAAAAGTCTATAAAATTATAATTTGAGTAGATACAGTAAAATACTTTTTACCAATATCAATTTGAGACCTGTCCGATAAACCAAACCTGAGATATCGTGTTTTAAAAAACCCTTTTTTCCATTTTTCGTTTTTGACGATTTTTGAAATTGTTTATAAAATTAACAAAAAATTTTTGTGCAAAACCGCAAATTACGTTATGATGGGCATGTCGAGATCTAGTTTCGGATTTTTATACCCTTGGAGAGGGTATATTAAAATTGTCCGGATGTTTGTAACGCACAGAAGGAAACATCTCCGACCACATAAAGTATATATATTCTTGATCAGCATGACGAGCTGAGTTGATATAGCCATGTCCGTCTGTCCGTCTGTCCGTCTGTCCGTCGGTCCGTCTGTCCGTCCGTCTGTTTCTATGCTATCTCCTCCGTCAGTTTTATAGCTATCTCAACCAAACTTTGCACGAAGTCTTTTGGTATAAATACGCTGCACATTTGTCGGAACCGGCCGGATCGGATGACTATAGCATATAGCTGCCATAGGAACGATCGGTTGAAAAAGTAGTTTTAGTGAGAAAAACTTTTTTGTTTTCAATGCTATCGCTCCCAACCCCCGTATTTATAAGTTTTCTATGCTTTCACATAATTTCAGCAAGTTTTATGCAAATCGGGCAACTATATAGTATAGCTGCCATACAAAAGATAGGTCTGAAAAAAAGTCTTAGTGAGAAAAACTTTTTTGTTTTCAATGCTATCGCTCCCAACCCCCGTATTTGTAAGTTTTCTATGCTTTCACATAATTTCAGCAAGTTTTATGCAAATCGGGCAACTATATAGTATAGCTGCCATACAAAAAATAGGTCTGAAAAAAGTCTTAGTAAGAAAAACTTTTTTGTTTTCAATGCTATCGCTCCCAACCCCCGTATTTATAAGTTTTCTATGCTTTCACATATTTTCACCGAGATTTATCAAAATCGGGCAACTATATAGTATAGCTGCCATACAAAAGATAGGTCTGAAAAAAGGTCTTAGTGAGAAAAACTTTTTTTGTTTTCAATGCTATCGCTCCCACGTTGTACAGATCTATATTATATACTACCACACAATTTTGTCAAGTTTGATTTAAATCGGATGACTATAGCATATAGCTGCCATAGGAACGATCGGTCCAAAATGTAGTTCTAGTGAGAAAAACTTTTTTGATGAATAAATCATATAGCTATATATCAAACTGGCAGCATATATCATGCTCCAAGGGTATATAAACTTCGGTACAGCCGAAGTTAGCTTCCCTCTATTTTTTTATTAAAATGAAGAATAAAAATTTTTTTAACTGTTCGGTTTATAAAAGAATGACCCATGTATATAGATACGCATCGCGATGATGTCGACTGAAAACCTCTTCTTACACACTCACATATGCATATATGTATGTCTGCATATGCACGCATCAAGACAAATTGATATGCTAAAACACAAAAGTACAAACAGTAACACAAATTAGAAACGTGATACTTACAAACATACACACAATACATAGTGGCACAGCGTCTGGCCGCTTCTGATGTATATATATGTACATATATATCGTAAAAAAAACGAAATTGAAGCCGATTTCAGTCTCGCCGATTCGTGCTAGATTTCTCTGTGTGTAAGGGTCACTATGTAAGTATATACTCGTCTATGCGGACCTGGAAGCATGCCAAAGGTACTTATTTCGCGTTTATTTCTCACATAAGAAAGCCTGAAAAATCTATGCGCCTGCTTAGTTTTAATTATGAAAACCGAAAACTTAGGTCTTGTTGTAGTAGTAACCTTTGGGTGACTTCTGTCTACGAGTTATCATCGACGCAGATAGCCCAGCGGTACTGGTGCTAGCAATTAGTTTTAGAGAAACGAGTTCGAATCCTGTAAGGGGGGAAAGTTTTTTTTTACTTACTTAGGTTAAAGAAGATTTTCTCAGGCTTTCTTATGTGAGAAATAAACGCGAAATAAGTATATTTGACATACTTCCAGGGCCGTATAGATATGTATATGCATATATAGTGACCCATAGACCACATATATGTAAATATATTTGTAATTGGGCGCTTGGTTAAAAAGTTATTTGAGTTTAATTTTTAATTTAGTTTTTAAATTAAAAGTTTTTGTAATAACTGTTATTTTTAATTTTCAAGAATAAAAATTGTTTGACTTAATTAAAAATAAAAACTAAAATTGAATTTTATTTTTATTTTAAAAATTATAAATAATTTTTGCCCAAAAAATTTTTATATAAAAACTAGTAAAATAAAAATTAAAAATAATGTTTTCGATAAATATTGTGTGAGGAACTAAAGCACCTCACAAGGGCCAGTGTAGGGGAGTGGGTGATCCACGGCGAATTCGCAGAGCCCATTTTAAATAGCTGACCCAACAAAATTAATTCTGGTGCCTCCCCCGGTCATATAGGTCCTTAAATTGAAATAAATTTTTATAATTTTACCATCAATCCATCAATAGTACGCTGGCTCTAGGTCTCGTTATGTTTTCACATAACTTCAAAAAACAGGAACACAACACAACACAAAGGAGGCTAGGTGGTCATACAGCTGTTTCACTGGTACCTCTACCAGATCATCAGTGACCTTCGCCTAATGTACTGGCCCCAACGACTCTTACTCCATGCCGGAGCTGCCATAATCGTTTGAGAAATCGTAAACTTGACAGCAAAATCCGGCACACATAAGAACAGTGCTGGCTGCCAGTACCTTTGTGACTGTGTGTGTTCCCCAATCTTGGCTTTGCTAATGTTAGTGAGAGAGATTTCCTCCCCGCTTCTAACACAGTAACCAATAGTTTGAGTACAGAGTAGCATTCAAACCGAGGTTTTTGTTGCTATAAATGAAACTATTTCTGTTAAGTTTCAGCAACGACGCCGTGCCTGGCGTTTTTTACACATGTGTGTGCTTTAACCACCTAGCCTCCATTGTGTTGTGTTGTGTTCCTGCTTTTTGAAGTTATGTGAAAACATAACGAGACCTAGAGCCAGCGTACTATTGATGGTTTAAAGCACACACATGTTTTATAATTCTATTTTTTCCTGAACTGTTATTTGCAGTCCCTGAGTTTTGCACCAAAATATCTGCCAATTTATTTTTTTAAGCTTTTAGAGCAAAACATTACGCGGTTTACATGTTGTTATCCATGGATTAAGAAAAAAACGAGACCGTAAGTTAAAGTCGGCTCTAACCGACTTCGATATACCCGTTCTCATGAAAAAACATGTTTAACAGTGTTCCTGCGTTCCTTAGTGTGACCATCCAAAAATAATGCAATATTTTTTTAGGGTGGGGGGGGGGGGTAGGGGAGGGGGGCTTGGTTCACTTTTTTGCTCATAACTTGAGAACCGTTCATTCGATCTTCATCATTTCTTCGGCAAATCGATTCATTTTACTAATTTCTAACTATCTCTAGAAGATATGAATCGACTATCCTTTAACTGTATATTTAGGGAACGTTTTTAGAGCGAAGCCTCTTTTTACGGACGTCAGACTGGGGGAGTAAATCTTGAAAAATTTTGTCTTTTTTTCGTGGGGATGTCTTTGAATTCTCTCTTTGAATTCTCTCTTTTTGTATTTGCAAAATCAGCAGCTTTTATCTTTACAGTAGAAGCAGGTGGGTTGTGTGTGGAGTGGGATAGTGTGAGGTGGAAGTGGGGGAAGTGGTGGGAATCAGGTGAAGATTTGGTGGGGATCTGGCGGGGATTTGGTGCTAATCTGGTGTGGATCTGGTGGGGATCTAGTGCGGATCAGGTGGTGATCTGGTGGGGATCTGATGGAGATCTGGTGGGGATCTGGTGAGGATCTGGGGTGGGTCAGGTGGGGATCTGGTTTAGGTCTGGTGGGGATCAGGTCAGGAGCTGGTAGGGATCTGATGGGGATCTGGTGGGGATCTAGTGAGGATCTGGTGGTGATCTGGTGGGGATCTAATGGAGATCTAGTGGGGATCTGGTGAGGATCTGGTGGAGATCTGGCGGGGATCTGGTGGAGATCTGGTGGAGATCTGGTGGGGATCTAGTGCGGATCTGGTGGTGATCTGGTGGGGATCTGGTGGAGATCTGGGGTGGGCCAGGTGGGGATCTGGTTTAGGTCTGGTAGGGATTTGGTGGGGATCACCAGAGAGTGGCTGCATTGAGGTCAAGTTTTGAATTTTGTGCTATAAACTATAATGTTATCTGTTAGACAGTGATTTAGCAAGGACTTAACAGTGACTTAAAAGTGACTTAACAGTGACTTAACAGTGACTGAACAGTGACTTAACAGTGACTTAACAGTGACAAAACAGTGACTTAACAGTGACTTAACATTGACTTAAGAGTGACTTAACAGTGACTTAACAGTGACTTAACAGTGACTTAACAGTGACTTAACAGTGACTTAACAGTGACTTAACAGTGACTTAACAGTGACTTAACAGTGACTTAACAGTGACTTAACAGTGACTTAACAGTGACTTAACAGTAATTTAATAGTGACTTGACAGTGATCTATTATTTTTAAAATAATATAACTTTTATTTATACAGAATCCAAAAGGTGTATTTGTGCCATTACTTAAGTCGGTTGTATGAACGTAAAGAGCTTCGCTCGTGCCGTGCGTCCCATGACACACACTCTTTTTTTCCAAATCGCGTAGGCGGGAGGGGGCGTGGCCGAAATTTGAAGCAAATTTGATCTGCGTGCAGATAAAAGAAGCATTTTTCCGGTACATGTCAAACATCTATCTCTTACCATCTCTGAGATCTAGGTGTTCATACAGACAGACAGACAGACGGACAGGTCTATATCGTCTCCGCTGTTGATGCTGATCAAGAATATATATACTTTATATGGTCGGAAATGATTCCTTCTGCCTGTTACATACATTTACACGACTTTAGTATGCCCTTTTTACTCTTCGAGTAACGGGTATAATGATATTTGGATGCTTTTTCGAAAATTCTGTAATTTATCAGCAAAATGGTTGCCAATTTAAGACTGTATAAAATATTTTAACATGCTTATACATTTTTTAACAAGTTGAGATCAAATTAGCGTAAAAGTTTTTTTTTATACCCTTGGAGAGGGTATATAAAAATTGTCCGGATATTTGTAACGCACAGAAGGAAGCATCTCCGACCACATAAAGTATAATAAAAAGTCATGCGGCATTTCCGCAAGCTTGTCTTTGCAAGCGCGTAGTTCTAGTTGTATTCGTCGCATCGGTTCACGCTAGAGCTTTTTGGAAAGCTCTTTTCACGCGCTAACACGTTTTTGATGTATTGTTGTTTGTTTTTAGTCGTTCGTGAGTTATAGCGTCGCAAACATGGATCAAAATAAAGAGAAAATACGCCATATTTTACAGTACTACTACGATAAAGGCACAAATGCATCTCATGCTGCCAATAAAATTTGTGCAGTTTATGGACCCGATACAGTTTCCATTTCCACCGCACAACGATGGTTTCAACGTTTTCGTTCTGGTGCAGAGGTGATCGAAGATGCGCCACGGTCCGGAAGGCCTGTCGTCGAAAATTGCGATAAAATCGCTGAATTGATCGAAAGAGACCGGCATAGTAGCAGCCGTAGCATCGGCCAAGAGCTGGGCATGAGTCATCAAACCGTTATAAACCATTTGAAGAAGCTTGGATTCAAAAAGAAGCTCGATGTATGGGTGCCACACGACTTGACGCAAAAAAAAACATTTTTGCGCGTATGGATGCATGCGAATCGCTTCTGAATCGCAACAAAATCGACCCGTTTTTGAAGCGGATGGTGACTGGCGATGGAAAGTGGGTCACTTACGACAAAGCGGTCGAAAAGCGGTGAAGCTGCCCAGACGGTGGCCAAGCCTGGATTGACGGCCAGGAAGGTTCTTCTGTGTGTTTAGTGGGATTGGCAGGGAATCATCCACTATGAGCTGCTCCCCTATGGCCAACGCTCAATTCGGACCTGTACTGCCAACAACTGGACCGCTTGAATGCAGCACTCATGCAGAAGAGGCCATCTTTGATCAACAGAGGCCGAATTTTCTTCCATCAGGACAACGCCAGACCGCACACATCTTTGGTGACGCGCCAGAAGCTCCGGGAGCTCGGATGGGAGGTTCTTTTGCATCCACCGTATAGTCCGGATCTCGCACCAAGTGATTACCACCTATTTCTGTCCATGGCGAACGAGCTTGGTAGTCGGAAGTTGGCCACAAGAGAGTCCTGTGAAAATTGGCTCTCCGAGTTTTTTGCCAATAGGGAAGCGAGCTTCTATAAGAGGGGCATTATGAAGTTGGCATCTCGTTGCGAACTCGTCATCGAACAAAACGGCGCATATTTGACTTAAATCGCATTATTATAACCAATTTTATGAACAATTGAAAATTCAATAAAAATACCGCAAGACTTTTTTTACAACCTTATACAATATATACATTCTTGATCAGCAAGACTAGCTGAGTTAATATAGCCATGTCCGTCTGACCGTCTGTCCGTACGTCTGTCCTTCCATCTGTCCGTCCGTCTGTCCGTCCGCCTTTTTCTATGCTATCTCCTCCGTCAGTTTTAAAGCTAATTCAACCAAACTTTGTACGAAGTCTTTTGGTACAAATACGCTATACATTTGTCGGAACCGGCCGGATCGGATGACTATAGCATATAGCTGCTATAGGAACGATCGGTCGAAAAGCTAGATTTAGTGAGAAAAACTTTTTTGCTTTCAATGCTGTCGCTTCCAATCCTCGTATTTATAACCACCAATTAAGAGAGTGAGAGAGCGAACAACCTGAGAGCAAACGCAAATGCGCTCTATTTGCTTATCTCATCGTTGTTCGATCTGCTTATTGCCTGCAGCTTCGAGTGACTTGCCATCATTCTTGATGTGAGGCTTGCAAGAAGCAGTTAGTAAAAGTGTGTGAAAGAAAGTGAAAAAAGTTAAATGGCCGATGAACAATTAATAAATTGGTAATAAAGCAAGAACTTGCACCATGCAGTGGAGAATTTGGCAGGTAAGTGTAAAGTGTATGTATTGTATAAAGTGTTATATTCGCTGAGGCGGTGTATGTGCGTGTTTGTATGTATGTGTTGTATATGAATGCACGTGTGCAAGAATTCTTCTTAATGTGCGCTCTACTCAAATTCTTTCTTTTTGGACTGTGTGTGTGCATGCAAAACGTAAGTTTTGTTTTTGATGCGTGTTTCTGATTTTCGGCTTGGGTGCGAAGTCGTACATACACATGTAAAGCCCGGTGTCCAAGCAATGCTTTGGTCGTCTTAAATTTACATATATATGTATGAGTGTATGCATGAGGGCATGTAGTTTTTTTATTTTTGTGGCTGTATGAATGCATGAACGTACTGCATGTCTAGAAAGTAAATGTTCCCTAACGTTATTTTTATTATTTACATATGCGGCTATTAAATTTGTACACTTAAAGATTAGGACAGCTGAGATCCCTTTAGGCACTCGTATATCTCTTAGACAGAAGCTGTTCTTGTGGAATCAGACTGAAGTTTTAAAATCAAGAATGTTTTTTTTATTTTGTTTTTTCCAGGGATCTAACAGTTATAATTTTTAAAATAAAAATTTTTTTTAACAGTTATTTTTATTATAAAAATTGAAATAACACTTATTTTTAATTTTTATTAGTAAAAATTGAAAATAAGAGTTATTTTTCAATTTTTATTTTAAAAATTGAAAATAAAAATTGATTTTAAATATCTTTTAAACCAGGCGCTGCATTTTAGAAGTAGACATATATCTGTGATCTATGTTTCAATACCTTTCATTGATACATCACTTGTCCTTGAAGGATCAATATAAGGATCAATATTAAGGATACCAAAATTTATTATTCATTCAGTGCTTCTATTTATACATATCGCTCACTTACTTTAAGTCTCTCATAACTCAAACACGTAAGAAAAGTTGGTCAAGCTCTGCAAAATTTAAAAGTTGTTCAGTGTTTCAGTCCCAGAGTTTATGTATGCAAGAAATTTTGACAACACTGCAGATGCAAACTGTAAACCGAACCAAAATAAACCAAACCGCTAATTCGTGCTCATAAACCGAACTAAACCGGTGTCGTATTAAGCAGCAAAACCCAAACGAAAACTGCACGCTTAAAGAAGTATTTTGAAGAAGTTTTGAAAAAAGGATCTCTTCGTGATTACCTCGGAAAACATATCACCTTTTAACCGGTGACGAGCTATGATGAACACTTTTCACTTTTAAACTAGTTAAGCCGGCTGGTTCGGCTTGCTTTATAGTACCATCCTACACAACAAGTTTTCAGTTCATAGCTCAAGCCATTTTTAAGTAATGACTCTAAGGCTACCTGTAAAATTCTGTAAAAGGTTCGGCTTGGAAAGGTAAATTCAATAGAAACAGAAATATAAAACACATATATTTAATGTTTGCAAATTGCGAAATAGATACATAGAGTACATCTTAAAATCCAGTCCTATTTCTAGTTCGAGGAGTGCTTACCAGCACATTTGTGAAAAGTATCTGAAAACCAAAAATGCAATGACAATGAATTTTTCAGCATGCTTTATCGCATTCTTTATTCAGTTTTATGAACAGTATATTTTTTATAGAGTATGAGGACAAGTTGCACCTCAAGTCAGACATGACCAATTTTAAAGCAGAAAATGCCCTCTCAACTGACACTTGGGTTGCTGGCACGCAATGGATCACTTTCGCCAATTGATACCGAGGATACATGAACTTTTTGTCCTCCCAATACTTCATGATATTCTCTCTTATATCAATTGGATTGGGGGAGTATGCGCCTATTTCGGTTATTGCAAGATTGAGTTCAGGATCATCTTCCCCAACTGTCTTTTCATTCCCAGAGGCCGCCTCAATTGAATTAAGAAATTCGTTGAGAATGCTTTGTGGAGTAGTGTTAACCTGACTTGTTGACGGATAGGATACTTGAGATGAAACTGGGTCCATCTGTGGTGAGTCTACACTCAAATAAAATGACAATGCTTAGACGAATTATTGGAAGTCTTCCTTGTTTGATAGTCAATTTCGAACTAATTTAATTAGACTTCAATTAGCCTATATGTGCATTCGCTTTGACATCTCATTTTCACAGTCAGCAGCAGGAAAAATATGTTTTTAACTGAAAGCCGAAGTATGTATGTGCAATAACGACTGCAGGACAGCTGAGATATGATGCTCTTGCATTATTATGAATTTACAAATGATATAACGATATATTCTCATCTCATATGGAAAGTTTAAGATACATCAATTTGAAAATTTTACACAAATTAGTACAAAACACGGCAAATATTTCTACATCAAGTCAAAAATTGCAATTTTAGGGAGAGTATGTTACAGTACAACTTTCTTACTTGATTGAGTTATGACAGACTTGAAGTAAGTGAGCGATATGTATATAAAGTGGCACTGAATCAATAAAAAATTTTGGTATCCTTAATTTTGATCCTTCAAGAACATGTGATGTATCAATGGAAAGGTATTGAAACATAGATCACAGATATATGTCTACTTCTAAAATCCACCGACTGGTTCAAAAGATATTCAAAATCAATTTTTATTTTCAATTTTTATAATAAAAATTGAAAAATAACTCTTATTTTCAACTTTTAAATAAAAATAAGAGTTATTTTTTGAGTTTTATTTAAAAATTGAAAATAAAAGTTGATCCTGATTTTGGATTGCTCACTTAAATTTCGGATATGGGGTGCCTCCAAAAGGGTCTAGGACACTTATTTGGCTTTGATTTTTTAAAGTCCATAACTCTTATTTGGCGATCCCTGGTTTTT